>CAUYQV010127851.1:0-16620 GCA_963574575.1 Galagoides demidoff
GGGTAAAACCATATCATGACTCTGACACAAGAGGAATTCAAAATGTGTTTCCCAAGGTTCTAGATAGAAATGAATTTTGGTCACCAGCAGAAAATATCTAGCATGCTATTTAAATCCAACCCTGAGGTCCCAATAAATTTATTACCACTATCCAACTTTAATGATAAAACACATAGGACTGACAAGTATATTTGTGGACATCTAGTACAATTTTCTTAGCCCAACCAGTTTTTTTTTTTTGGAGACAGAGCCTCAAGCTATCCCCCTGGGTAGAGTACCATGGCATCACAGCTCATAGCAACCTCCAACTCCTGGGCTCAAGCGAGTCTCCTGCCTCCGCCTCCCAAGTAGCTGGGACCACAGGTGCCCGCCACAACGCCCAGCCATTTTTTTTTTTTTTTTTGTTGCAGCCATTGTTGTTGTTTGGTGGGCCCAGGCTGGGGATTCGAACCCGCCACCTTGGGTGTATGTGGCTGGCGCCTTAGCCGATTGAGCCACAGGCCCCGAGCCAGCCCAACCAGTTTTATTAGGAGTCGTGTTTCCTCTTAGGTGGTAATGGTCTTTAAAAGTCAAGTTCTGAGTCTTGTGCATGCTCATTGGTGCTTAGGTAACATTGCTTCTATGTTCTTTCCATAAATAAATTTAATACACTATTATTATTTTTATAATTATTGCTATTATGATTACCAAACATGACTTTATACTAACATCTCCAATTCAAATTTAACAATATAGCTTTCATCCTCACCTATCCTACTCAATATATGTGTCTTCTTTCTCTTAACCAGGAGAAAACTGCGTTAAAACAACATATATATGCTTATTTGCTTTAACTGACTATACTCACAAGATAATTTTAAAATGATTATAAAAATACCACCACCACCAAACTATAAATTTCAAGATATTTTCTTTTCTGCAATTCTACTCGTCCTTAGAATATTTCGGAGTATTTGTTCATAACCTAATGATTTGAACTATTTCTGTGTTCTTTTATTCTTATTTAGGTGTATAATTATTTTTTATTTTCTTGTTTTTTAAAAAAATTTATAATGTTTGAAATTATTTTTACGTAATTTTATTTGTAAAAGCATAAAACATACTCAAGGTTTGAAATTTTTAAAATATTAAAAAATAGACTCAGAGAAGTTTTATTCTCATCTCTATGGCTTCTACCCTTTTATTCTAATGCCCACATCTTACACAAATACCCTTATTCTTAGTGTCTGGTTTATCTTTCTTTTTAAAGTTCAAAAACAGTCTATGCATTCAAATATTATTCCCTCTTTTTTCTCACACAAAGAGTAGCACACTATACCTTCTACTTTGAATTTGGCTTTTCAGATTTAATAATGCGTTGTAGAAATCATTTCCTATCATTTTGCAGAGATTTTCTCCATTCTTTTTCCTAACTTTATAACACTTTATTTTACGAGTGTACATTCAACCAATTTCTTATTAGGTGGGCATTTGTCTTGTTTTCAATATTTTGCTATGAAAATATTGCTTTAACAATTAACCTACTAATTTTTTCTTGCATTTTGGAGTTCTATCTTCCAGGTAAATTCCTTGCAGTGTGATGGGTGGGTCAAAAATAGATGCATATATGAAAGTATTGCCAAATTCCCTTTTAAAGGGATTGGCCATTTTCATACTTCCACGAGCAATGTAAAAGAACATTAATTTCCCCACAGATGCACCAACAGGGAAGAACTTTTGAATTTTCTGAATCCCAGTTATACATGGGACCCTTTAATACATAATTTAGGCTTCCTTTTATTTCCAGATAGCTTGGATAGCATTATAAAATAAGATGTTTACTGTTTTGTTTTTCTTATTTAGGAACCTCAGTGAAACTTACGTTGGATTTTTTTGTACAGCTTTTTTATTGATCATTTTTTAAATTGATGTATAATCTTCGTACATATTTATGGGGTACATCTGATACTTTGATACATGCACAGAATGTGAAATGATCAAGTAAGGGTATTTATGATTGTCATCACTGTGAAAATTTACGAGCATTTCAAGTCTTCTAGCCATTTTGAAATATGCAATATATTAAAAAAAAAGAATGTATATGAGTCCAGAATATATAATTTTTCTGATTGGATAAAAGGTATAATCCACTAGTCAATTCAACAGACAGAACAATGAAATTATAAAAAAGAACTTTAGGGAAGGACTTCATCCTAAAGAAAACCCAGAGGAGGAAAAAGACTGGCTTTGGCCTGAAGATTTGGAGCTCATCTTGGTGTATTTAGATTGTCGAATAGTTGGTGTAATCAGGTTGATTATATTGAAGAAGCTCATTAAAATGGCCAGAACCTGCCATTAAGCTTTGCAAAAAAAAAAAAAAAGAAAGAAATGTGCAATATATTATTGTTAACTATAGTAACCCTTCCATTTTATCAAACACTAGACTTATTTCTTCTATCTTAGTGTATGTTTGTACCCACTGAATACCTCTCTCCATTCCCTCACTCTCCCCCTACTTTTCCAGCCTCTGATAACCACCATTCTGTTCTCCACTGCCATGAGATCATTTTTTTTTTTACTCTTGTATATGAGAGATAACATGTAATATTTGTGCTTCTGCATCTGGCTTATTTCACTTAACATAATGACCTCCAGTTCTATCCATATTGCTGTAAATCACAAGATTCTATTCTTTCTTATGGCTGAAGAGTAGCTTGTTTTGTATATATGTCACATTTCCTTTTACGGCTTTTTCATTAATAGATACTTAAGTTGAGTCCATATTTTTGCTATTGTGAACAGTGTTTCATTGATTATCATTAAATGTATTTAATTGTTGTCTTGACTTTCAAGTCCCCTTTTATAGTTTTGGCAAAATCTACTATTTTTACTGGGCATGCGGTAATGAAGACTTAATTTCTATGATAATTCTGAATTTTTCTCTTTAATTTCTTTCATTTCAGTCAGCTCTTATTTTAAGTTATATTTGATATAACTTAAAAAAATTCATATCTATTTTGAATTTTTTTATTTCTCCTTCAAAAGGAGATGTTTTAATTCAAATCTACAAATGCTTATTATGATCATTATTTAAATTGGTGCCGTGTTAGAGTTTTTCATTGCCTCATGTTTAGTTTTCCATGAGGAAACATTTTTATTAGTCAAAATATATGATTCTCATGTTCTGCTTTTCTTTTAGTCACGTTTTATGGATGTTATTTATTTTGTCAAAAATGGGGAGAGAAGAAGAAGGTTGAGGTCTTCTGGAATGTGGCTACAGGCCTAAATCATGAATTGTTCCCACAAGCATTCCTTGTGGTGATTTGAAGCCATTTACTAGAGCAGTTGTGTACTGGGAAAAAATAAATGTACGTAACTTCTAGGTATTATTAGACACTGGCTCCGAACTGTTATTAATACCTGAAGACCTCAAATGCAAATATGGTCTGTCAGTCTGAGAGCTTAAGGAGGTGAGGCTATAGATGAATTCTTGGCTTACATCCTTTGACTCATTTTGGGTACAGGGAACTGTTGTCTAAGTCTCTAGTTGTTCTCCAGGTCTAGAATTTTCAGTGGGAAAAGTTGTATTAGTACTTAGTGTCTAGCAAAATATTCACATTCTTTCCCTTATTTACTAAGTGAGGATGTATGATGACGCAAAATACTAAGTGGGTACTCGTATAGCTGTCTCTGCTACTGCCAAAATAAATACATCTGGGTAGGCAATGTATATGACTATGCAGGGGGACTATATTTCCAATCACATAGCTGTTATTTTACCTTTTGGGGCTATTCATAAAGTCATGGAGAATGACTGTATTTTAAAATGGCTTAATGAGGTTGCAATGTCAATATTTGTGATTCTAAGTGGGGCATCCTTCGAGTCAATGCTGGCCTTGATGCCTGATGAATGGATCCTAAAATGCTTTAATTCTGCTACACATCTATGACTGGAAAACAATGTAAGCAAAAGCATTGTGCCTTAATCAGCAGATGCAAGTCTCTTTTATTGTTTTGCCTTCAGGTTGTGTCAGATTTTTGGCTTTCTTAATACAGTTAAGTGCTATTTTGCTCAATTCTACCTATTTTCAATAGAACATCACACTGGTTCATTACATTTAGGGTATTATTCCATTTGTAACTGATGAATGGGAAAGAGCAAACATGCTAGCTACTTTAGGAAGATTTGTATGCAAGAAATTAAGATATAATCTCTATGAAAATCCAGAATCATGGCACTAATTTTGAACTTTCTAAAGGTCCTGTGATCTTCGGCATATTGAGATGTCCTTCCAAAATTGGGAGACAATTTGATGTTATAGTTAATTATTCATCACACACACACACAAAGAGGTACAATCTTTGGTGGGCTGATTCGTCATATGACTGTAGCCTATTTCCTGGATATTCTACAAGGCTGGTGACTTTTATGTATCACAGAGCAACAAATGGGTTTTCATGAGATACAAGCTGCAATATAAGCCACTCTGGTACATGGGCATTAGGACCTAGAATTTCTAAGCATCTGTGGTAAATGCAGTATAGCAAACTTCAGTCTTAGAGTAATAACCCAGACTCCTAGGGATTTGCAGGAAGGCCATATTCCGATCTGACAATAAATTTTGTTCATGGAAAAGCAGCATTGGTTTTCTACTGGAACACAAAGTGTCTATGTACCCCCAATTACCCATTATGAACTGAGTATTATCGGGTCTGTCCAACCATAAAATTGAATGTGCACAGCAGCATTTGCTGTGACATGGAAATGGTATGTAAAAGACTGGCACTGAGCAGGATCAGGAGTGAGTAAACAGCACCTGGTATGCAAAAGACTGGGACTAGAGAGGATCAGAAGAATGAGTAAACAGCACCATTGGGAGGTGGCTCAGACTCCTATTGGATCTGCTCCCTCTGCTTCACTAGTTCTTCTTCAACCCATACCTTTGGTCACATGAGGAGTTACCTATAATTAATTAGCGAAGAAGCAAATCTGAGACCCAATTTGTGAATGCATAATCATAGTTTGCTGACACCAGCTATAAGTAGACCAGCCATATCATTAAAGCCCCTCGCTAGGGAAGCCTTAAAAACAGTGGTGGAAGGAAATTTTCCCAGTGAGCAAAAGTTCCTTTGCTAGATTAAATATCAGACAAAATAATTTCCCTGCCCCAGAATATCTCCTATACCTTAATTGTTCATTTATCCTCCCCGCCACCCAATCTCTTGGCAGCCACACTTCGTCAGACTTTGTATTTTCTAGGACATCACCTAGGATCATAACTGGCTTCTTTCACTTACCACTGTGCATTTAAAATTCATTTGTGTTTTTTTTTCACAGCTTTATAATTTATTTATTTTGTTTTTAATTATAATAAATAACACAAAATTACCATACATTTTTGAGTATACAACTTCATGACGTTAAGTACTGTACACTCATATTTCTGTGTGACCACCACCATCATCCATCTCCAGAACCATTTTGACCTTGCAGAATTGAAATTCTGTGCCGACCGAACAATAATTCCCCACACTCTCTTGTCATAATTCCCAGAAAACCACCATTTTACTTCCTTCTTAGGAATTGGATGGTAAGCACCTCACATAAATGGAATCATACAGTATTCGTCCTTCATGGCTGACTTATTTCACGCAGTAAAATGTCCTCCAAGTTCATTCATGTTGTAGCATATGTGAAAATTTTCTTTCTTTTTAAGGATAAATAACATCACAGTGCATGTATATGCCACATTTTCTTTATCCATTACTCTTCAGCGAGTAATGCTTCCATGAACATAGGTGTACAAGTACCTGTTCAGCTTTCTGCTTAGGGTTGGATGAGTCTTTTACATTCTGTGTTTCTGTTGGGCAAGATATGGATGAGCAGCTACAGAGAGTAACCTGGCTATCCAGGAAAAACCTCCTTATTTATGAGTGAGAAAGATTATATGGTGTGGAGGTTGTGGTAAATTTAGTGTTCGGCATGGTAGTCAAGTGTCTCTTTTTACCTATGTGGAACACTGAAAAAAAAATCAGAGTGGTTCTTTGTGGGCACAAGGTTACAAAAAATTTGAATTGATTGAAAAGAAATTTAGTAAATTAGTGTGACACCCTAAATCTTCAAAATTCTTACTCTTAGAGTAACATAACCTACCTTCATAAAAACTAATTTTAATTAGGTCAAGTAATGATGGGTATTCTGGCAAATATTTGGGCGTGCCTAAAGAAAATTCTGCATCAAGATGGGAGTTTTTATTGAGCTGAGGTTTGCATTTTATGAGCATCTCATGATGAATTCTTCATGCATGCTTCTTTTTATGTCCTCACAAGTTATTCTAAGACAAATAGAAGAACATAAGCATGATGCAATTAATATTCTTACACGAAAGGAGAGAATGCTTAGGCTGTGTCCACAAATAATATTTACATTTTTAACTGATAAGAGAAGTAAATACACAAAACCACTCAAATGGTTTTCTGTATTGTTATTGTACATCGCTAGGAAAGTTGACGTGTTCTAAGGAAGACATGTCATCATTTAAGAAAGTTTTTTGAAAAACGTCTTTGAAATCATCACCAGTTCTTTCAGGTTTGGCTTCAGATAGTGTCGGCTGTGATGCAAATAAATTGATACACTCTAAAAAGCACTAGAAAGATAATTTATATTCAGCAGAAGCCCCACTACTAACTCAGAGAGAAGATTTCAACATGCGATGTATCCTGGAGTTAAAGGAAAAACATCTATTTACTCTGACTACTACATTTCTTTGCAATCCAAACTTTGCTTTTGTATCTGTGCTACAAAGGCAGTGTCCTAGCAGAGTTTTGTAGAGATCTTTTTTCATGAATATCTCTAGATGTTGCAAGCTTTTGAGAATATAAATTGTTAAATTTTCAGAAAGCGTGGTTCAGAGTGAAAATTTTTCGTGAGTGAGCATACTTGTCTGTAATCCCAGATTCTTTTATTTAGGGATTACATTTATTTCAATTCTTATTAGAAAATGCTAAAATCACTTAATCTTAATATCAAGAAATATAAACATATTTCATTTATCTCTTTTCATTACACTTATTTATTATTTCTTATATGCTAGTGATAGACATTTTTAGTTTTTATTATCATGGGTTTTCACAGTTCTCCTGTTTACACATTTTACTAATCCTTCAAATTACAATGTACTTTAGGTAGCTTTACTTGATAAAAACACCTGAGCAGGCTCGGTGCCTGTGACTCAATCGGCTAAGGCGCCAGCCACGTACACCTAAGGTGGCGGGTTTGAATCCCCAGCCTGGGCCCGCCAAACAACAATGATGGCTGCAACCAAAAAATGGCCGGGCGTTGTGGCGGGTGCCTGTGGTCCCAGCTATTTGGGAAGCTGAGGCAGGAGACTCGCTTGAGCCTAGGATTTGGAGGTTGCTATGAGCTGTGATGCCATGGCACTCTACCCAGGGGGATAGCTTGAGGCTCCGTCTCAAAAAAAAAAAAAACAAAAAAACAAAAAAAACCCACCTGAGCAAATTATAGCCAAGGGAATAATAGCACATGTCACCATTTCAGGTTTTAAGTATCATAATCTTTAACTTTCTTCTCCAAGGATTTCTTGTCTGCCTTTTGTGTAGAGATTTAATTGCTCAGAATAAGTCTATTTATACTATCAGGAAGAAGAAAAATAGAGGGCATCCTAAATATGACCTTCTTTGTTATATATTTTACTACCATTACTTATGGTTTCTGAATTGTACAAACTATTGAAATAGATTTGGGAGCCAAGAAGGACCTTGATTATAAATAACAACCTATGCTTTACCACTCTTCCAAATAACTATACAAATGTTCTTTCTCTCTCAACTTCTTGGAAGTAGAGTAGCACAATGAGTAGTAGATCAATGGCGCTAACAACAAAAATAATACCACCAGTTCATTGTTAAAGTCATAGTACGTTCTTATTATTTTAATCTTCTTATCCGCAAAGCAACAAAGTCCTATGATATTACATTTCTTAAAATTAAAAGATAAATACTAAAATGTTTACACCTGTAAGATGAATAATTCTATATTTAATTATAATTGTAAAATATTGCATTAATCTTATTATATTTCAAGTGAAAGTTCAGGGACTAATAATTAAAATTAATATAGGGAATTGTTGGTTAAAGGGTAAAAAGGTTCACTTATATGAGATGGATGCATGGTGGAGATTTAGCATATAGCATGGTGACTGCAGTCCATAGTACTGTACTGTGTGCATGAAATTTGCTGAGAAAGTTTATCTCATGTGTTCTTACTATGCACACACACACACAAATTATAGCTAGGTGAGGTGATTAATATGTCAGTTGGCTTGATTGTGGTGATCATTTCACAATGCATATGTGCCAGGGTCCTGTCCCGGAGGGCAGGACCTGTGGCAATGGCAGCATTCGACTGGAAAAAATGAAAGTACGAGCAGCGAGAGATAAAGGGACAAGACACACAGTCTAGACTTTTAAAGAGGGGGTACAGAGGTCCACTGTTAGCTGGTGGGGCTTCAGCCAGTGGCCCTGAGTTCTTGTTCCACCCAGCTTTTTTGAAGTTTACTTTATAATTTGGCTGAGGGGGTCAGCTGAAGAAGGGAGTAAAAACATCAGCAGTTTCTATGAGTAAGCATTTAGTTCTTATCCTATCTATAATCATTAACTTTAAGGGTCTGGGCAGCCTTGGGAATCAGGAACCTGAGCCTTAATGCGGCAGCTTCCTGTTTGTGGTCGTGCACACAGATCCCCTGGGGGAGGTTCGAACCCTTAATTTCTCTGTGGAGCAGACATGGTGGCATCAGTTCTCCTCTGAAGAATCAGTGGAAAATAGGAATTTCCCCCTTATCTCCACCCAGAGGCATTTCCCTCTGTGGTTTGGGTGCAAATCCTCCTTCCCATATCTCAGGGCTCAAGCTGTTCCCTTGATTTCTGCCCTGGCCATTATACAACTCTCCACAATGGGTATTTGATTCTGGAAAGTTGTTGACTGTTCACCGGGCAGGGTCAGCCTAGTTAATGTTTCTTGCTAGGCTTTTCATGCAGCTTCTGCTATGGCCATTGTTCTTCAAAGTGCTTACAGACCAGCAGGGGTATTTGTAAGCTGTATCCCTTACAGGCCAAGCTTCCAGTAAAAGCAGAAACTGCCTAGACAAGTAATTCAAATGTCACTTTAAAAGTAAGCTAGCTAAGTGGTTTTTATTTCACCTTGCTCAGCTTATTTCTCTGTTCTTCTGCTTTTCTGGGAGTGTTTTCCCTTGCCAAGAATGGGATATTCAGTCCCCATTCTCCCTGCACATATCATGTGGGGTATCTTAACTACATATAATTTTTGCTTATTCTGTATACATCAGTGAAGCCAGAAAAAAGAATACTGCTAAAGAAATGATAGTGACATTAATGCAATGATTACGTAGAGATAAAAGTATATGGCATTAAAATCCAAATCCAAAGAAATGCTTAAAATGCAACAGGAAGTCATTATTTCAGGGTCATATAAGACACCGTTATCTAGAGAGGACTCAAAAGCTAATTTAATTGTCAGCAAAGTTTTCAGCTTTGAGTTTAATTTGTACAATGGCATAATGAGTACAGAGACCTTCAGAAGGCCAGAAACAGGGTGAGAAGTAAAGCTAGCAGGAAAGAAATAAACTTAGAGGACCAAATTAGAAAGTAGTATTAATGAAGAAGTGATGAAGAAAGAGAGTAAGAGAGAGGAGCTATCCAGTGACAGGATAACAATGCGTGTATCTTTGGGTATTAGTGAGGTAAAATGTTTATGCTGGTTTTGTATTCTGAATTATGTATGCAGAATAACCAGAAAATTGTGTCTACAATTTATTTTACTTTTAAAAAAAATTCACATTATTATGGAGGTACAAATATTTTGCTTATATAGTTTGCTTTGTAAGGCTAAGGTCAGAGTTATAAGGTCATCCTTCACCAAGAAAGTGTACAATATTCCCATGCAATGTCCCTGCCAGGTGGGAATTAACCCATCTCCTCCCCTTTCTTGAATTTCATTCAGTTTTGCTTCCATATGAGCCTATAGGTGTTGATCAATTTCATCCAATTGTTCCAATTATTTCTCAATTCTTGTGATACTTCATTTAGTAAAAGGACCTCCAGTTCCATCCAGGTTATTAAAAAACACACTGGATCTCCATTATTTTATGTCTGAATAATATTCTGTGGTATACATATGCCACAATTTATTAATCTATTCAGGTATTGAAGGGCACTTGGGTTGTTTCCACACTTTTATGATTGTGAATTGTGCTTCTGTAATCATGCTAGAGCAAGTCTTTATGATAAAATATCTTTTTCCTTTGGGTACGTACTTAGTAGTGGGATTGCAAGATCAAATGGTAGGTCTACTTTTAGTTCTTAGAGGAATCTCCATACTCTTTCCCATAGATATTGTACTGGTTTTCAGTTCCACCAATAGGATATAAGTGTTCCTTTTTCTCTGCATCCATGCTAGCATCTGTTGCTTTGGGATTTTATGATGTGAGCCATTCTCAATGGGGTTAGCGGATATCTCAGTGGGATTTCGATTTGTATCTCTCTGACTCTTAGACAATAAGAATTTTTTTTCATTTGTTTCTTGACCATTAGTCTATCACAATTCTTTTTTTTTTTTTGAAACAGAGTCTCACTATGCTGCTCTTTGTAGAGTGCTGTGACATCATACCTCACAGCAACCTAAAAAACTTAGGCTCAAGCAATTCTCTTACCTCAGCCTCCCAGTTAGCTGGGACTCCAGGCACCCGCCACAATGCTCTGCTATTTTTTGTTGCAGTTGTCATTGTTGCTTAGTTGTCCCAGGCCATGCTCAAACCCACCACCTTTGGTGTACGTGGCTGGTGCTGTAACCACTGTGCTACAGGTGCTTAGCCAGTCTATCAGAATTCTAACAAACTTTCAAATAAAAGCTTGTACCAATATTGAAGAATCTATTCCATAACATTGAGAAGGAAGGTACCTTCCCCAGTTCCTTCTATGAAACAAATATCACTGTGATACCAAACCCAGGAAAGGACATAACAAAAAGAAAAAAATAAAACTATAAACCAATATCTTTAATGAATATAGATTGAATAATATTCAATAAAATCTTAGCAAAGAGAATTTAGCTGCACATCAAAAAATAATTCATTGTGACTAGATGGGCTTCATTCCAGGATGCAAGGCTGATTCAACATATGCAAGTCTATAAACACAATTTACCATATAAATAGAAGTAAAGACAAGGACCATATGATCCTTTTGATAAATGCAGAAAAAGCATTTGACAAAATTCAGAACCCTTTTTTGATAAGAACACTTAAGAAAATTGGCATAGGTAGGACATTCCTTCAATTGATAGAAGCCTTCTACAGCAATCCCACAGCCAACATCATATGCAATACCCTTCACAGTAGCATCAAAGAAAATAAAACACCTTAGAATATACTTAACAAGGGAGGTGAAGGATCTGTATAGAGTGAACTAGGAAACACTGAGAAAAGAAATTGCAGAGGATGTTAACAAAAGGAAAAACATATCATGCTCATGGATTGACAGAAGCAACCTTTGTTTTTCCCCTCCAATCCATTGAGAGATGAAGACTTTAAAAAAATAAAAATGATTCAACAACAAAAAGATGATGTTCCTGGATGTCTCAGCAATGCCATATTGCAGTAAAGTTTCTAAACTCTCTCTCGAATAATTTATTGATCAAATCAGGACTATACTAGTTTGTATCCTCCACTGGCCTGCAGACACCTTACGGAGCACTGTTCTGAAGAATGTTTTAGACCAAGATATTTTTTCTGTCTTGTAAAACCACAGAGTTAATGCTAAAGAAAACCTTATAACATCTTATGGCACATAATTATTCAGATTTCATAATAATGTATGAATTTCTGATCATTTTACCGACATAAACAAATAGTATTGATCTGACATATTTAGGAGTGGAATGGTATTTAGGTATGATAGTTGTGTAAAGTGACAAAAAACAATTAGGTGCCTTCTTTAATAGCTTAAATTTATAAGCTTCTAATTTGTATGATAGTATATTGTCGCTTACGGTTTGAAAAGACCAAATTTTAATTATAACCAGAAGGGAATCTTATTAAGAAATGATGGATCTTGATATACTTAGCAAGGATAATAAATAATCTCTCATCCCATAAGCATTAAAATAGAATGTCCATAACAACACAACACTTCATCTGACAGCTTATAATGAGTCTGTAAGGTTCTCACCTTGTCTAAAAGCTTGTAGCAATTTTATATTATCTCAAATTTGCTGCATTTCTACATAAATGATTCTCTAATTGCTGCATAAATTTACATTTTAAGCTTAACATCAATTCAAACTACTTCTAAGCACTATTGATATTCAGAATGATGTCTAATGCACACCAAGACAACAAAATATTTCTTGCGACTGAGAATATTACTTATTTATTTCTATAAATTTATCATCTCAGACAATTACCAGCTCACAGGTACTTAATATTTGCTTCTTTTCTGCAATTTATTTTTTCTAACAATAGAGAAAAGTTATTAGGAGCCTTTGCTTGAGAAAATAGTTGACTAAGTGTAAATAAGCTGATATATATTTATATTTGCAAGATATTCGCTATTAAAAAAAAACTTTAGCTGTCCAAGTGAGATTGTAGTATCATATTTAGATAAATGATAACTAATTTTATTTATGAAAATGTACACAAGGACCTACATCTGAGTAAATTCCATTTATAAGACGAAACATCTTTAAGAGAAAGATTAAATAATCTTGAGTACATTTTGTTGTTGTTGTTGTTGTGTTTGGAGATGGAGTCTCACTCTGTAACATGAGCTAGAGTACCTTTGCATCAGCTAAGCTCTCAGCAATCTCAAACTCCTGGGTTCAAGCGATCTACCTACCTTAGCCTCCTGAGTAGCTGGGACTACAGGTGCCTGCCCCAGCTTCTATTCATTTTTCATTTTTTATGGAGATGAGGTCACTCTTGCTTAGGCTGGTCTTGAACTTCTGAGTTCAAGAGATCCTCCCCCGTCAGTTTCCCAGAGTGCTAAAATTACAAACATGGGCCACCACACCTAGCCAAGTACAGATATTTTTTTTAATCCTAAATTTGTAGATTAATGCATTGTGACAATGTGGTGGAATTTGTTTCATAAAATATATTTACCAATTTCTTATCTTCAGTATCAATATGGTTATATAAGTGTGCATGTACACATTTGGTCTGTATACTCCCACACACACATAGCATAAGCAATGTAATATATATGTATGTCTATGCATACGTATATACGTAGAGGTGTGTGTATGTATATAAATATGCAAACTTTAGTCATAAATAAGCATGTCTTTATATCTTATTTGCTGTACTTTTAGTGCTTTTGAGATTAATTCTATTTTCTTTTTAAATTGATTATTTGCTTAGTTTTTATTTCAGAGTATTATAGCAGTGCACAAATCTTGGTCATTACTGTATTTTTTATAGAATGTATGTGAGGTTATAGTGCAATAGTTTATGCAAAAATTCTACTTTTTTCTAAAGCCACTTATATCAGTATTTATTTCCCTGTTTTGTTTATAGTTTTCTCTTACTATTTAAGTCACTGAACATATATGGCATTGATATTTTTACATGCAATGTTTGTGGCTATTATTATAATTAAAGGATGAAATAGAAGAAGTTCTGATGATCAAACTATTTTCATTACTTTAATTATTATTTTTTATGGAAAATATAAGATCTTACCCTTTACAATCAGTATTTTTAAAAGCATATTTTATCTTCTGATCAATCCTAAACTACTCCACTGTGTCTTCAAATAGTCCTAGAAAAACACACACAGGAAAAAAAAAAAGCAAGAAAAAAACTCTCACTATGGTCCAATTCCCAAACTCAGATTCACTTTTCATTTCTCAACTTATTTGATTAGTTTGTATTTAATTCTAGTCTCTATTTCTTCCAAAAGTCCTTTCTCTCCTCGTATCTGTGACATTGCTCTTTTTGTAAGTTTCTTCAAACTACTGCATACTGACCTTTGAGGCCATTCATTCAGAGATCAAAGGATCCCTGAGTGACCTTTGAGGATCTATATCACAAATGATTCTGTTCCATATGTCGCAGTTTGGCTTACCTCTCTTTTACACATTGCCCAGAATTCTCATCTGCTATCATGGCTTTCATTACCATGTATAAGTGGACAACTTTCTTTACTAATAAGAAGAGACTAGGCTTTTCTTAACTAATCAGCAAGCCCCAATATCTCAAAGACTTAACCCAATAAAGATTTAATGTCTTACAGAGCAGCTGAGGTCAGTTGTCTTTATGATTACTCAAAAACAGTGATGAATTACACATTGGCTCTTAAAGCAACTTTGTAGAAATAACATACATCAGTGTTTCTTGCATCTTACTACTGTGGCCTTTCCTTACAACAAAGAAGCAGGGGACTGTGATCTCATGTGGAAAAAGACGGAATATTTACGAATACTTTGATTAGCATCACAACTTCTAGCCTCCCCTTCCAGCTCAGATTTTAAGAATTTCATATTCTTTTGCCTTTTGGAAATCTATATTAATACCCCTATATGGATTGGGTATTTCTTCATTCTCATTTGGACATTCTTTCTTGATTAATTGCCTGTCTTGATAAATGGCATTGATTTTCTATCTAGTTTCTTAAAATAAAAACTTAGGAAATCAACCTTGATATTGCCAATTGGAGTGCTCTATCTACAGTTTGCTTTCTTGTACAATATTTTACTAAACTCATCTTGCAAATAAAATATAATTAAAAACATTAATATGCAATACGAAACCAATATATAAACAATTACATCCCCACATAAATGATGAAACACAAATATAATCTAGCAAAGGGGAGGTGAGAGAAGGGAGTAAGGAGAGGGAAGGGTGATAGATAGGAGGAGTGAGGGTGATTGATGGGATCTCACCTAATGTGAACATTGTGAGGGTATTCAGCATGGCCTCTGGGTGTAGGGCCCAACTACAACTTAAATTTTACCTTGGAAGTGAGAATTATGTAACCTAAAAATTTGTAGCCTCATATTAATTAATTGTTCTTTTTAATTTCAAATTAATATGAGGCTACAAAGGCTTTTATTAGGGCAAAGCCCTTTAAGCACAAGGGCTTTTATTGTTTTGCTTTATTAGCTCACAAAACTGAAGACCCATCATTGTACAATTTGCAATGTACTGTGTCGCCAAATTTAACTCTGGAGTTTCTACAATACCTGAAAGGATTTTTGTTGTTGTTGTTGTTGTTTGGGGTTCTTTTTGCCTTTGGCATGAAGATCTCAAAGATCTTTATAGGGTCTATCTTCAGCTGACTTATTCTTGCTCGCTCTCCTAGACTCAATGCATGCTATGTTCTGTGATCAAGCGTCTCTGACCTGAGAACCTCCCACCCAACCTAGAACTCCCACAATGCACTCAATTCACCTCCTTTCTCAAATTTGATTCACTTATATATTTATTTGTTAATCCCAATTATTTATTGAGTACCTACTATAGAAATGATTCTTATCCTCATAGAAAAGGAGGCAGAACTACTTGGGGTGGGGGATACTCAATAAAGAGGTAAATAGATAAACAATACAATTACACACTATGGTTCATATATTAAGGAAATAAAATGAGTAATGTGTTGGAGTGTCTGATAGTGGATGGAGAGGCAATCAATGAGTACCTTCTCTGTGGAAACAATAGTGAAACTAACCATAGCATAAATATCAGACTTTATAAAGAAAAAAGGTTATTTGGCAAAAAAGGATATGTTATGGTCAAGGCACAAAATAAAATCCATCATGGCTTCCTTAGTGAGAAAGGAAGAGAGTAGTTTGGGATAACTTTTAATTGATAAGCAGAGAGATATTACCTAAGGCCTTGTAGGTCAAAGTGAGCTTTATCTGAAGAGTAATGGAAAATGATTTAAAAGAATAACTAGAAGAGAAATTTAAATATATAGAAAATTACATATATATAGACATACATATATTTTATTTATTTTTTGAGACAGATTCGTGCTCTATTGCCCAGGCTAGAGTGCTATGGCGTTGGCCCTGCTCACAGCAAAGTCAAAACTCCTGGGGTCAAGTAATCCTCCTGTCTCAGCTCCAAAGTAGCTGGTACGGTAGGCACCCACCACATAGATTTATTTTTCTATTTTTTATTAAAGATGTGGTCTCACTCTTGCTCAGCCTGGTCTCGAACTCCTGAGTACAAGTAAACCTCCTGCTTCTGCCTCCCAGAGTGCTAGGATTACAGTGTGAGTCATGGACCTCAGCCTATAAAAGAGTCTTAAGAGTTTACACAAAGATTTTGGACTCTCGGCTTGGCGCCTGTGGCTCAAACGGCTAAGGCACCAGCCACCTACACCTAAGGTGGTGGGTTCGAATCCCCAGCCTGGGCCACCAAACAACAATGATGGCTGCAACCAAAAAATGGCTGGGCGCTGTGGCGGGCACCTGTGGTCCCAACTACTTGGGAGGTGGAGGCAGGAGACTCACTTGAGCCCAGGAGTTGGAGGTTGCTATGAGCTGTGATGCCATGGCACTCTACCCAGGGGGATAGCTTGAGGCTCTGTCTCAAAAAA
>CAUYQV010127853.1:0-12637 GCA_963574575.1 Galagoides demidoff
CTGAGCTACAGCCACTGAGCCTCACTTCATTTTTATCCAACCATTGTGCTGAACACTTGTGGTTGTCAAAAATAATCCATTTTCATCACACATAAGAATGCAGTGTTGAAGTGGTTTGCCTTTCTGTTGTGACACCAAAGAAAGGCAAGCTTTGAGACAGTTTCTCTTCTGATGCTTGTTTAATTCATGTGGAACCCATCTATCCAGCTTCTTTACTTTGCCTGTATGTTTCAAATGGTCTGATATTGTTGGAATAGTAACGGCAGACCTTACTGCTAGTTCATGTGTAGGTAGGTTGAGATGAATTCGCTTTCAGCTCATCATTATCCACTTTGGTTTCAGGTTACCCATGTGGCTCATTTTTAAGATTAAAATCACCACAACAGAATTTCTCAAACCATTGACATACTTTGTGTTCATTAGCCATAGGTTTCCCAAACATGTCATGGTTACTTCGATTTGTCTATACTGCATTACTTCCGCAATGGAACTCATACTCAAAAACAACATGAATTTTTTTTTTTGAGACAGAGTCTCACTATGTTGCCCTCGGTAGAGTGCCGTAGCATCACAGCTCACAGCAACCTCAAACTCTTGGGCCCAAGCGATTCTCTTGCCTCAGCTTCCCGAGTAGCTGGGACTATAGGTGCCCACCCCAACACCTGGCTGTTTTTTGGTTGCAGTTGTCATTGTTTGGCAGGCGTGAGCCAGGCTGGAACCCCCCAGCCTTGGTGTATGTGGCCAGTGCCCTACTCACTGAGCTACGGGCACCGAGCCTAGTAACATGAATTTTTGACATATCCATGATTTCACAAAAATAGCTCTAAAATTTTTTGAAAGATAATCACAAGCTAAAATGTGTATTTTTGAAAGAATGAGGATATACCTTTACAATAAAAAGTAAAATGTCAGAGATATCAACTGTCAAACTTAGTACTTAAGGAAATGGACATTTCATACTTAACACCCTAATATAATTCCTCTCTCTTGGAATTGTCATTGGCATTCCAAGGAAAGAAGGTGATGAGGTACTAAACAAATAGATTATTAGCACTGCTAGGTTGACAATTGTGCATTGACGTGATTTCTGTAATTGAAGGAGCCTGTTATTCTACAGGGGAATCTGGTATCCTTCTCAGCCTGTGCCTAAGATTCGTTTGTTATTTTATATGCTGACATCTGTCTGTCCTGCTTTTCAGATACGAAAATCTGGGCTTCTGAGAGGTTCCTGTGGCAGCCAACATCTGAGTCAGGGTTAGGGTGACAAACATCTTAGCATCTGGCCTCTTACATAGCCCATGTCATGGGCTTGGGAGTTGCCCATAGAAGAGATCTATCCATCTCAGGCCCTGCGGTTTTAGGATGGAGCTGACTTTGTTCTCAAAGTCAGTAGCCTGGAAAAAGGTGTTCTGTTTTTTACCTTTTCTATAGTTTAGAAAAAAAGTGTTTTCTGCATAGGTGCAAAAAAGCCTGGGTGGGGCACAATCCAAATAGCACCCACCAAAAGTCTTTCTGCTGCTCCTCATCAAGGCTGTTGGTGCAGGCTGAGCAGGATCGATACTAACAGGATCCAATTAGCGAGTATGTTACGTATACTGGACTCGGACTAAACAGGGGGTGTATGTGTTCACAGTGAATTCTTAGCAGTGCTATGGGGCATGCCTTGTTTTCGCCACTTTATAGGTGAGGAGACTAAGATGAAACAAACTAGTTCCTCCCACACAGCTGATGTGTGTTGGTGCTTGGGGTACAGCTGCCTCTGTGTCAAACCCCAGCTGCCCAAAGGGGATGGCACAGTTAAATCATGGCAGGCATGGTCCCTGACCCATCAGAACAGGTGCTGGTATAAAACAGGAGACATGGGCAGTTTGCCTGGCTGTCACCACTGCGCCGTCTGGCCGGTCCCATGCAGTGGCTGGCCCCTGTCCTGCTGCCCTGTGGAAACCCCTAGGAGGTTTCTGCTCAGACTACCATTTTAGCCAGCCATGTCCCCTCACTTTTGGAGGCAGAACAGCTACTGTTTTAACTCTCCTGTGGCAGCCTCCAGGGAATGGTCAGTTCTGTGGCCACAGAGGAGCCTGGCCTCCCAGGTCAGCCTGCTCTGTGGGCAGGCAGCTGTCATGGACCCCTGGAAGGTAGACCATGGGCACCAGCTGTGGGAGGCAGGCTGGACCCCAAGGTAGAATAGGAAAGTTGAGGATACACAGTGTAAGTGTAAGGCCTCCATGTTCCTGGGTGTTCCTGCAGTTTGGGGAACTATGTCCACTTGCTGCGGAAGTTTCTTTTAGTGGCACGTGCTTCTGCTCAGGCAGGCCCACCTAGAGATGTCTGACCAACCTGGCCACCATCCAAGCCATGCTGGTGGCAGGCTCCATTCAGGAGGTTGGTGTCAGAATCACCCCTGGAGCAGCTTGGGTGGCAGGTGCCTGAGGTTGCTAAGGACGCCAGGTTAGGGGTACAGGTGTGAATATGGGCAGGCAGCATTCCCTGAGTCCAGACCCTCCAGTCCAGTTGTCTCCTGAGTGCTGAGGATGGAAAGGAGAGAAAAGAATTGAGATCCCTGAGTCAGCCGGGCAAGTGCAGGTCTTTGCCCTTAAAAGAGTGTACCTGGTGGCCGGGCATGGTGGCTTAAGCCTGTGTTCACCCACCAAGGGCTTCAGCCCCAAATGCTAGCTTGTCTTTTTTTTTTTTTTTTTTTTTTTGAGACAGAATCTCACTTTGTCACCCTTGGTACTAGGGTATCATAGTTCACATTATTAACCTCAAATTCTTGGGCTCAAGTGATGCTCTTGCCTCAGCCTCCTGAGTAGCTAGGACTATAGGCAACTGCCACAATACCTGGCTATTTTTTATTTTTATTTATTTGTTTGTCTTTGGAGACAGAGTCTCACTGTGGCGCCTTTGGTAGAGTACTCTGGCATCATAGCTCAGAGCAACTTCAAACTCTTGGGCTCAAGTGATTCTCATGCCTCAGCCTCCTAAGTAGCTGGGACTTATAGGTGCCCACCACCACACCCAGCTATTTTTAGAGATGAGGTCTCGCCCTGGCTCAGACTGGTTTCAAACTCCCGAGCTCAGGCAATCTACCCACCTTGGCCTCTCAGAATGCTATGAGCCACCATGCCCGGCCTTGTCTGACTTGTCTTGATGTTGGCCAGCAATGGCTACGGTCTTGTGCAGGGCAGATATATGTGTTATTAACTACTCCCAGAGCATGGCCTTGAAGGCCAGTGCCAGTGACGGATGGCCTTTACTGCTGCAGCTGGTGGTGCAGCAGCCCAGCCTCTTCAGGTAAGGTGGAAAAGAGTGGCTCTGAGTTTGCACAGCTGTTTGATTTATGGTTCTGTCTCTGGTCAGCCCTGTGGCATGGTGGTTTGAGAGCTGTTTGGGATGGAGGGAAGAGCTGGCTGTGAGAATCATAGGGATATGGCCCCCGTGTTTCCTTCCTTCCTTTCTCAGGCATTTTTGAGCACTTGTTAAGGGTCTGATATGGAAACAGGCAGGTGGGGACAGCAGTGAATGAGGTGGCATGGCCCCTGCCTTGATGTGTGTTAAGAGGGGGATCTAAGGCAGTCTTCTCTGTCGTGTAGTTCAGCACGAACTAGGTGTCATCATTCCTGTTTCACAGATGAGTGAACCAAGACTCAGAAAAATTAATTGGACTTCTTCAAGGCCACACAACTAGGGAATGGTGGATTTGAACCCAGATCTGTTAGACTCAGAAGCCTGTGTTCTGTCTGTGCCCTGGGGGAGACTGAGACAGAGCTGTTAACTTTAGTACAAGGCCCACTATGGTCAGGCTGTCACAGAGTCATACAGGACACTCTGAAGGGGAGGCAGGGACCCTGACTTGGCCTGGGTAGGGGCTGTGGAATGGAGATGGGTGGGGAGATTGTGGTCCTTATTTTGAATTAGTACCTGGACTCTCAGGGAGGGTCAGGGCAGGGTGAGCCAGGATAGGGCACAGGAGTCTGCTTACACCTGTAGGGTGAATGTGCTTTGTGTCTGCAGGCTGTGTGTGAGCTTCATGATGGTCTTGGGGGCTGTCCCCTAGTAGGACAGCAGTGGACTTCTTATGAGGCCAGTCTTGGGTCTCAGAGAGAGTATTTGATCAGCAATATCTGCGCTCACTCGAGGCTCCCTGTCTGGCAATTGTCTCCACTTGCCACTGAGCCCCCATAGCAGGATTTATGGAATCTGGGGTCGTGTGGGAGGGCTACTGACCCTGAGTGGAGTGGGCTGAATCTAGGTCTGCCAGATTGTTGGTGAGCCTGGGACCAAACTGGCTTCTGGGGGAAATTTCAGAAAGGCTGATGTGGCTCGGCACCCATAGCACGGTGGTTATGGCACCAGCCATATGCACTGACACTGGTGGGTTCGAGCCTAGCCCAGGCCGGTTAAACAACAATGACAACTGCAACAAGAAAATAGCCGGGTGTTGTGGTGGGCACCTGTAGTCCTAGATACTCGGGAGGCTGAGGCAAGAGAATCAATCACTTAAGCCTAAGAGTTTGAGGTTGCTGTAAGCTGTGACGCCACAGTACTCTACCGAGGACAATATAGTGAGACTATCTCAAAAAAAAAAAAAAGAGGGCGGCACCTGTGGCTCAAAGGAGTAAGGTGTCAGCCCCATATGCCGGAGGTGGTGGGTTCAAACCCAACCCCAGTCAAAAAACTGAAAAAAAAAAAAGGGCTGATGTGGAGGGCAGTGGTTTTGTTGTTATGGTGGTTCTCTTTCATGCTTATGTTCCTCTAACCACAGGGGTTCTCAACCTGGAGTCTGCGGATAGATTTCAGGGTGTCCACAAACCTGGCCGGGGAGAAAAAAGCACCTTTATTCTCATTCACCTTAACGGAAATAGAACACGTTGTTCCACTTGGTTGTAGGTGACAAGGCACAGTAATCTTAGCAAATAGCTGTGACTCGGCCACCAGTGGGACTTACAGCCTTTTTCTTACCGTATCTCCGTGGAGTTATCTGAAAAAGCAGTTTATCCTTGTCTCAACTCCACAGTTATGGTAGTTATTAGACCCGCTGTTAGTATAATACTTTAATAAAGATGCTTCTGTTATGCTCACAATTTTAAGTAATATCTTGATAAATGTAATTAAACAACTGATTACTATTGTAATCCTAAGTGTTTTATTTTATGCATTTAAAAACATTGTTTTTAGGAAGAGATCACAAGCTTCCCCAGACTGCCAAAGAGGTCTGTGGTCCCCAAATGGTTACAACCTGGGAGTATTTCTAAACATTTAAAATTTAAAATTATTATTTTTGTTCATACTGGGGCTCTGTCAACAGAAGAGTCTTTAGCCTTACAAAAATATACTGAGATTTATTTATCTTGAGATTTATTAAAGGTTGAGTATCTCTTATCTCAAGTGCTTGGGACCCAAAGTGTTTTCGATGACAGATTTTTTTTGGAGGGGGGGGGATTTTGGAATATTTGCATTTTACTTAGCGGTTGAGCATCCCTGATCTGAAAATCTGAAATCTCAAATGCTCCAATGAGTGTTTTTCCTTTGAGCATCAGGTTGGCACTCAAAAAGTTTTAGGTTTTAGAGCATTTTGGAGTTTTGGATTGGGATGATCAACCTCTATGTACAGCTGGAAGGGAAAGGAATTAACAATAACAGCAAAACCTATGTGGGGCAGCACAACCTGGGAACTGTCTCCAAGTGGCAGGGTCCTCCAGGAGCCTTGGAAGGTGGTGCTTGCCTTTTGGGGGAATCTTGGAAGTCATCCACAGGAGGACATTGGAGTCCTGTTGTCATTTTGGAAGCTGTCACTGGGTCCCTGGGTCACTTGCTCTCAGCCAAGCCAGGCGCCTCTCTGGCTGTCTGTGGCGTTGTGCTCATTTCCTTCTGCGGCAGCCTGCAGGGCCTGGCCTCCTGTTGGGCCGCATCACCCTTGTTTTTAATCAGTTCCAGCTTGGTCCTCTTCGCACACCCTCCCTGCAGTCTTTAGTCCAGTATTGGGTGCCAGGTCACAGCCCAGTGTTTGACACCGAGGGTGCTAGGCTGATCCAGATCTGCCTGTCCTCATTTAACTTATCTTATTTGACACTTCAGCCTCTTGAGAGTCTTTTGAAAGCTTTGGACACCCTTCCCCTGGATAATACACAGACTCAGATGTCTGAAATTTGGATACATTTCAGGGTATGGATCCCTGAAAGCTTATTTGGGGATCCAAGTCAAGGGCCCTGACCAGAACTCCTACAGCCTGGTAGTCGCATTCTCACTGTGTGCTGGGCATGTGCTCAGGACTTCATTTCTTCTCACCTTCCCTGAGCGACTGCTGCTTTATTGTCCCCACTTTCTGGAGGAGAAAATGGAGGTTCTTCTGGGGGATTAGGTAACGCGTCTAAGGTCACAGAGCTAGGGTGTGACTGAGCTCCTGGATTCCAGCCTAGGCAGTCTGATTTTAGGCTGGAAGCATCCTAGGTTAAGTTACCCACCCTCCCCAAATCCCAGAGTCTTTCACATTATCAATTACTGACTCCCTGCACCCCACCCCAGCAGGAAGGCCTTCCTAGGTTTAACCCAGTTCTCTGTTCTGACCTCATGGCCCTGAGGGTGGGGCAGTGTCAGCCCTGCCAGGGAGCCAGCAGGCTGCTCTCCTCATCACATTGCTGGTGTCTGCCTGAGCTCCCCGGTAGCTTGCTTGGGGCTGCCACGTGCTTGGGCCACGAATGAATGCGGCCTTTTCTTTCCTGGGTTTCTTGCAGGCGAAGCTGGTCCGGTACATCTGTAAACAGAGGCAGTGCAAGCTGAGTGTGGCTCCCAGTGAGAGGACCTCGGAGCTCAACAGCTACCCCCGCTTCAGCGACTGGCTGTACACTTTCAACGTGAGGCCGGAGGTGGTGCAGGTGCGCGGGCTGGGGCTCGGGCAGGGTGGGGTGAAGCAGAGGGACCGCACAGATCCATGGCCAGCTCCACTGTGGCTGAGAGGAGCGATGCTCTCTGCTCTTAAGAAGGAGATGTGGGGGCAGCCAAGAAGGACCAAGGGCAAATATACCGTGGTACTTTTAAGTCAGGACCTTATAGATGAGGGGAGCCTGACTATGCTGGGCATTCATTTGTTCGTCACAATGACAACAGCCAACTTTTCTGCAAGCATTGGCTATGTGGCACACACTATGTTAAACTCTCTGTACAGAAAGTCTCACTTTTTACAAAATCCTATAAGGGAATTACTATCCTTGTTGCCATTTTATTGTCAAGGAAATTAAAACATTTTATTACTCAGAATGCTTGAGTAACTTGATTTAAATCACACAGCTAGTAAGTAATGGCCTGGGGAGTTGGAAAAGAGAGTCTGACTTTAGTTTATTCTTTTGACTGCTATCATACAGTTTTCCTTCCTTGGTTCTCACTTCCCATCCGTGCAGCCTGTACCCACCCTCTAGCCGGCTAACCAACCAGTGTCCACAGGGAGTGTACTGGGCCCAGCGTCAGGGTGCAGGATGGCTCTCAGAGGGTGCAAATAAATCCCTACTTGGTAGACATCTTTCACCCAGTTGGGTCCTTAAATCCCCTGCTTTTATTGTAAAATTAATAAGATTGGCTCTTGCTACTGTGTAAAAAGGAAGATGAATTTATAATATTTAGATGTTTTAGAAAACAGAAGGGGAAAAAAATCAGATACATTTTCCCACGACTCAGAGAAAATTTGATCGTAAAGATCTAGTCTGCCCTACTCCCCACCCAACACAGAAGTCTTTTAAAAAATTTCTGGGTGAGAAATGGGTGAGACTTGGCCTGTCTTGTAAACTGCCTGTGGGTATTAAGCACTTAGAACATGGCTAGTCCAAATTCACATGTGCTATATCCAAGATATAAATTTGAAGATGTGCTGATTTCTAAAGACTTGGTACAGAAAACAGAATGTGAAGTCTTATTCAGAACCTTTTAGGCTCAGTGCCTGTGGCTCAAGCGGCTAAGGCGCCAGCCCATACGTATACCTAAGGTGGTAGATTCAAATCCAGCCCGGGCCTGCCAAACAACAATGACGGCTGCAACAAAAAATAGCTGGGTGTTGTGGTGGGTGCCTGTGGTCCCAGCTACTTGGGAGGCTGAGGCAGGAGACTCACTTGAGCCCAGGATTTGGAGATTGCTGTGAGCTGTGATGTCACAGCACTCTATCCAAGGGGGCAGCTTGAGGCTCTATCTCAAAAAAAAAAAAAAAAAAAGAACCTTTTAATCTCTAGTATAAATCACACTCCTTTGGATATATAGAGTTAAATAAAAATATTATTAAAAGTAATTTTCTAGGCTCGGCGCCTATGGCTCAGGTGGCTAGGGCACCAGCCACATACACCTAAGGTGGCGGGTTCGAATCTAGCCCAGCCTGCCAAACAATGATGGCTGCAACCAAAAAATAGCCAGGCGCTGTGGCGGACACCTGTGGCAGGAGACTAGCTTGAGCCCAGGAGTTGGAGGTTGCTGTGAGCTGTGATGCCACGGCACTCTACCCAGGGTGACAGCTTGAGGCTCTGTCTCAAAAAAAAAAAAAGAAAAAAAAGTAATTTTCTATATATGTTTGTTTTCTTTTTACTTTTTAAAACATAGCTACTTGAAAGTTAAAAATCTACCTTTGCAGTTTGCATTATATTTCTATTGGCCACCACCGGTTTAAGCCGTCCTGAGTAAATCAGTTTTGTTCTTATCATTTGACATGTGCACCAACATGTTTTTATGCTTTTATGTATGCATGTATGTTTGTATGTATGTTTGTTTCCTGGAGTGTCAGTTACCAGGCAGAGGTTAACTCCAGCCATGGGCTGTTAGATATGACATAGGGGTTAATGTTATTTATGAAGCTGTTTGTATACTTAGGAATTTTCCCTAGGAGAGGTTCCTGGACAGGAAGTGACACCAACACAAAAGGTTCCTGTCATAGGGAGGTGGGGGTGAATGGGGGACTCACTGGGGAGCTCGGTGCGAGAGCTCTCAGCTTACGGCTGAGCTAGCAGCAGAGACAGTTTTGAGGTTCAGACCCAGACATACTGGACTCCAAAGTGCATTTTCCCTTCCTTTCTTGGTCCTAAGACATCTTTGGCAGATGATTTCGCTCCCTGAAGGATTTCCCTCCGGAGACCTGGAATGTGCAGGGCCCCTGGCTACAGGCATGGCTGTATTTGGGAGGGGGGCTGGGTATTGCTGGGGCAGGAGGCTGGCTACAGGGCTGCCTCGTCACATGGTCAGCTCTGTGGTAGCTGGGGTAGGGGTCTTCTAGCCAGGCCCAGGGGCATAGGGGATACTGAGCCAGGTAACGTTTGAAGTGTGAGGCTATGAGTGGGTGGTCACTGAGAGAGGAGCTCATTTGTACCCAGGGATTAGGCAGGCCACAGAGCCCAAAGGCCAGAATGAGGTTGGGAACCAGATGCCAGCTGGGGTAGAGAATGGGATCAGGAGTCTTAGCAGAGCTCTGGGTTAGGGCTGCGGCAGGAGCATCCCTCCTACCTTTCCAGCTAGAGTTCATGAAGCAGCTCAGAAAGTGTTTGGAGCAGGGTTCTTGTTCTTCCCTGGCCATGGACTTGCTCACATTTTCTTTCCCACCTGGCTTCCCGACTCGTAAATGGTAGCATTGTCCACTGCTTCCCTAAGGCCTTCATCCTCCCTTGCTCCTACCCAGGTGTGCAAGCCCTGTGGGCTCTCCTCCAAGACACCCCTCAGACCTGTCCACCTCCTCTGTCCCACCTCCAGTACTGTGGTCCAAGCCTTGATCATCTCTTGCTGAACCGCTGCAGGAGCCCCTTGACTGGTCTTCCTGCTTTGACCTTTACCGTCTTCACTCAGTCTTCTGCCCAGCAGCCTGCTTAGAAACGTAAATTAGATCACGTCCTTGTCCAGCGCTTCCTAGTTCCTTTAAACTCAAGATACCTCTTGTGATTTAGCCTCTGCCTAACTCTCTCTGTCCTCCTCTCATTCACCCTTTCTTTTGCTGTGACCTCGCCTAGGCTCTTCCCCTCCCTGGAGAGTACTCTTTCTGTGACTTGTCCCTTGAACATGATATTGTTGGCCCATTGTCACCTCCTCCGTGCAGTCTTCCCTGATGATCTGATCTAAAGATCACCCCACCCTTCATTCTCTCCCAAGGTACGTGGTGCACTCTCAGAGGAGTTTTCTGGTTCATTTGTCATATGTGATCTGGCCACCCTCCCACTGGATACCAGTTCCGTGAGATGGGGACCTAGCTGCTCTGGTTGGTTTGCCACAAAATCCCCATTGACTACTGAGCTCAATATGGCAGTTATTTGATTTGAGATAGATATAAAAATATCTATTTATTTATTGAATGAGTGAATTTCATCACAACATGGTAGATGGCTCTAGGCGCCAAGGATGTGTGGGGGGAAACAGGACGGTGGACTGGGCTGCAGGAGGCTGCCGGAGGAACCCAGGAATGAGTGCTGGCTGACCCAGGTTACTCTTTTTTTTTTTTTTTTGAGATAGAATCTCACTCTATCTCCTGGGTAGAGTGCTGTGGCATTGTAGCTCACAGCAACCCCAAACTCTTAGGCTTGAGAGGTACACCTTGCCTCAGCCTCCCAAGTAGCTGGGACAGAGGTCCCCACTGCAAAGCTTAACTAGTTTTTCTTTGTTTTAGTAGGGATGAGGTCTTGCTCTTGCTCAGGCTGGTCTTGAATTTCTGAGCTCAGGCAATCCACCTACCTTGGCCTCCTGGAATGCTAGGATTACATGCGTGAACCACCACACCTGGCTGACACAGGTTACTCTTAACTCGGGCTTTCAGTGTAGGTCTTGCAAGAGAGACCACTGTGGGGTTCTTAGCCCCGATAAGCCACCTTCATAGCTGTGCCCAGCTGCCCCTGAGTCACCTCCAGAAAGAGTCCTTGGAGGGTTGGCACCCCCCAGGGACATGGCTTTCATAAGGAAGGTAGGGGAGCCAGGACCCCAGAGAGTTGTTGGGTCATTCCTCTTGACTGTGCTGGCGTCCCCTTCATTCTCGGGGTTGTACTCCTAGGAGCCTGCCCAGCACTTAGCCGCCTGGATATTGAGCTGCACCTATGGCTACACGGGGTCCTGGGATCCCTGAGCACCCTGGCCATTCTGATTCAGAACTGATAGAGCTTACTTGGTGTGTAGTGCTGGTTGCTCTAGTGCGTTGTTTCATTGAGTTGTCATAACAACCCTGTCAGCAAGGACCATTTCCACCATTTCACAGTTGAGGAAGTGGGGGCTCAGTGGGGTATAGTAACTCACCCAGGACCCCAGAGGCAGTGAGGAACAGAGCTGGGTGCCCCCCCTCCCCCACCTCTCTCTGAGTCTTGGCTCTCAGCCACCCTCTCTCCTTCCTTTCAGGACAGCAGGGTTTGGGAATGTAGCTAACTTTCACCTCCCTGAGCCTCAGTCTCCTCCTCTGTAAAATGGGGGAATAACTCGTGTACCACTTGCCAGCCCAGTAGTAAGGGTCAGGTGCTTAGAGGCACATGGGTGTTCACTGGAGTGGAGGAGTGAAAATAAGACCAATTCTTACCTCTTACCCTTAGCTGCTGGTAATCCTGGGTTAGAGCCACACCCAGCAGAGACCAGAGGAGAAGCTTGCACTTGAGGTGGCTCTGAGTAGCTTCCCGGAAGTGAAAGGGAGGCTGGGAACAGGGGCAGACGAGAGGCCGATTTCTGAATCAAGACATGGTGGGTGTTGGCTGAGGACTTAGGACAGAGAGGGTTGTACCCTGGGTTGAGTGGTCAACTCCTGTCCCCTAGCTGGTACTAAGGGCATCCTCACCAGCAGGGCTGAGGGAGATGGGGCCAGAGTGTGTGGGGGGGAACAGAGGACGGTGGACTGGGCTGCAGGAGCCCGGGAGTGAGCGAGTGGCCTTCTGCCTGGCTGTAAGACCAGCAGGGTGACTGGGTCTCCCTCCATCTTCTCCAAACAAACTCTCTGGACCCTCTCAAGATTTCTCTTTTTCTTCCTCTCAAATCTCATGTCAGTTCCTGGGTTCTGGCCAGAGTATCCTAAAAGCTGGAAAGAAAGCGCTATTCCCTTTAGTAAATCCAGCTCCAGCCCCTTCTGCCTAGGGAGAGGGGTGCCCGTAGGAGAGAGCCCAGCGCTGGGGGTGCCCCGAGCTAGAGCAGTCCCTTCGGAGCATGGGTCTCAGGGCTGGCCATGGGTGTGGGTCTGTTTTAATTTATTTCTTAACCCAAGCAGTTCCTGGGTCTCTGACCTGACACACCCTCCCTTAGCCCTCCCTTCTTAGGCCCTGAAGGATTCTGTGTGTTTTCAGTGGGAATTGGAAGATTCAGTGTTTTCTAGAAGAAAAAATTCCAAATAATGTAAACATCTATGCCTTTCCAAAGTTGATCTCATAGATGGAGTCTTTTGCCTTTTTTTTTTTTTTGATACAGAGCCTCAAGCTGTCCCCTTGGGTACAGTGCCATGGCATCACAGCTCACAGCAACCTCCAACTCCTGGGCTCAAGCGAGTCTCCTGCCTCAGCCTCCCAAGTAGCTGGGACTACAGGCGCCTGCCACAACGCCCGGCTATTTTTTGGTTGCAGCCATCATTGTTGTTTGGCGGGCCCAGGCTGGATTCGAACCCGCCACCTTAGGTGTATGTGACTGGCGCCCTAGCCACTTGAGCCACAGGCTCTGAGCTGAGTCTTTT
>CAUYQV010127855.1:0-10936 GCA_963574575.1 Galagoides demidoff
TCCCCCTGGGTAGAGTGCCATGGCATCACAGCTCATAGCAACCTCCAACTCCTGGGCTCAAGCGAGTCTCCTGCCTCCGCCTCCCAAGTAGCTGGGACCACAGGCGCCCACCACAACGCCCGGCCATTTTTTTGGTTGCAGCTATCATTGTTGTTTGGCGGGCCCAGGCTGGGGATTCGAACCCGCCACCTTAGGTGTACGTGGCTGGCACCTTAGCCGATTGAGCCACAGGCGCCGAGCCGGAAGTCACATTCTAAGTTGAGTGGGAGGGTAAAAGGATTTGAAACCTTTGGGTGACTTGTACCTACTGAGACTTGCAGCTTGTACATGTGACAGGGCTAGGAGAACGCCTCCATTAAAGAAAAACATCAAACCCTCACCACCACCTCAGCTACGTTCTGTTAATCACCTTCACTTTCATACAGACAAGATTTCACTGCTTCATGAGACTCACTTAGCTCCTATGAAAGTTACTAAATGTCCTTTGGTGAAGCCAAATGTAACAGATAGTTTTAGTCTTTAATTTTCTCTGTGCTGTCAATAATGTTGACCACTCCTTTCCAGAAAAACCCTTCCCATGACTCCATGACATAATACTATTCTTCCTCCTATTTCTCTGTTGTTTTTATAGGGCCATCCTCTTTTCTGTAGCTATTAAACATTCTACTACCCAGGTCTTCCCCTCTTTTCATAGTAGACCCTCTCCTTGGGTGATCTCAATCCGCCTCACCAGTTTTAGTAACAACATCTCTATGCATATGACTCATAAATTTATGTCTCCAGCCCAAATCACTCCTCTCAGCTATAGACCATCTAGTATATTGTCAGCCACACACTGATTGAGGAACTAGTGATGAGAAAGGTGAGGGTGGGAGTAGGAGTAGGAATAGGGGGAGAGACAAGTAATAAATAAAAAGAAGATACCGGATAAGGTTAAGTGCTAAGGTAAGCATAAGTCAGTGGATTTAAGATGTTGGGAGCTACTTTATGTTGACTGGCCAAAGCTTTACTGAGGTGGTAAAATTTATGCTGATCCTTGAGTGACCAAAAGGAGCCAGCTGTACAAAGGAGAGAGGCAACACTAGTACCAAGTTCTTAAGGTAGGAATGAACACTGTGGGAGCGAGGAGAGGAGTTGTAAGAAAATGAGATCAGAAATGTATATAGGTAGAGTCCAGATCTTAACAGGTCTTGGAGGCTACAGTGAGGACTCTGGATTAGTCTAAGTGCAGTGGAAAGCCATTAGAGGTTTTTTTGTTCATTTGTTTTAATAGGATAAAGTCTTAATCTGATTAAATTTTTAGAAATGTAATCTACTCTTTGGAGAATGGTCCATATAGAGATACTTGGTAGCAAAGAGGCTATTTTAGTAGGGCAAGAGTCCAGTAGCTTAGAGTACTGTTCAAATAGGAGATATAGGAGAGCAGAGGGAGTCAAGAATATTCAAGAATATTGGAAAGTAGAGTTGATAGGGATTTCTGATTTATATGTGGGATGTGAGGGAAAGAAAAATCTAGGATGATTCCAGGTGTTTGACCTTAAAAAATTGGATGAATGGTGGTGGATGGAAAACATTTGAAGAGGAATGGGTTTGAGGAGAGAAGCATGGAAGGTGGATACCATCAAGAAAATATGTATATAAATATATGTGAAATTGTGATGTTAGCAGTAGAGATATGAGACTGTTGGATGTGCTTCTGTAGTTCAGAGCGCTCAGTACTGAAAATAAAATTTAGAAGTCAGCTCGGCGCCCATAGTATAGTGGTTATGGCGCTGACTACATGCACCGAGAGTGGGGCGTTGCACCCAGCCTGGGCCAGTTAAATAACAATGACAACTGCGACCAAAAAATAGCCAGGCATTGTGGCAGGTGCCTATAGTCCCAGCTACTTGGGAGGCTGAGGCAAGAGAATCACTTAAGCCCAAGAATTTGAGGTTGCTGCGAGCTGTGATGCCATGGCACTCTACTGAGGGCAACGTAGTGTGAGACTCTGTCTCAAAAAAAAAAAAAAATTAGAAGTCATTGATATTATGAGTCCTGGGACTTAGGAGTCCAAAGTGGGTGGATTGCTTGAGCTCAGGAATTTGCGACCAGCCTGAGCAAGGGCAAGACCCTGTCTCTACTAAAAACAGAAAAAAAACTAGCTGGGCATGTTGGCACATGCCTGTAGTCTCAGCTACTCGGGAGGCTGAGGCAAGAGGATTGCTCAAGAGTGTGAGGTTGCTGTGAGCTACCAAGCCACAGTACTGTACCTAGGGTGACAGAGTCAGACTCTGTCTAAAAAAAAAAAAGTCCTGGGACTGGATTAGATTATCCAAAGAAGGGAGGTTACAGATAAAGAAAAGAGGTCCTAGGACTGACCTTAATTGAGCAGGGGAAGAAAAGCCAGCAAAGAAGAATGGGAAGGATCAGCCAGCTAGGAAGATTAGGGAAGTATGATATCCTGGAACCAAGGAAGAATGTGTTTTAATGGAAAAAGAGCAGTAATTTGTATTAAATGCTGTTTAGAGGTTGAATAAGGTAGAGACAAAGAAGTTGGCAATGTTGAGATCTTTGGCTTTGATGAACACTTTCAGTGGACTGTTGAGGGTAGAAAGAAGCTGACTGGAATGAATTGAGAGAATGAGAGGTTAGGAGATGAAGATAAATGTAAATATAGATAAATCTTTGAGGAGGCATTGCTGCGAAGAGGAGCAGAGACAGTGGAGTGGAGTAGCCAGAAGGAGGTGTGAGATCAAGGAAGTTTTTTCTTTTGTTGTTTTTTCTTTTCTTTTCTTTTCTTTTTTTTGCTTGTTTTATTTTTTAAGATGAGAAAGTCTAATAGCTTCTCAAATGTGATCTCTAAATCAACCTAGGACCCTCTTAGACATACAGAATCTCAGCCTTCAGTCCAGACCTACTGAATCATAGTCTTTATTTTAATGAGATCCTCAGTTGATTTTTTTTTTTTTTTTGAGACAGTCGTACTACGTTGCCCTCGGTAGAGTGCTATGACATCACAGCTCACCGTACCCTCAAACTCTTGGGCTTAAGCAATGCTCTTGCCTCAGCCTCCTGAGTAGCTGGGTCTACAGGTGCCCAACACAATGCCCAGCTATTTTTTGGTTGCAGTTGTTATTGTTGTTTAGCAGACCTGGACCGAGTTTGAACTTGCCAGCCTCGAAGTATGTGGCCGGCACCCTACTCACTGAGCTATGGGCACTGATCCCTTAACTGATTTGAATGTACATTAAAGTTATATAAGTGCTAGTCTAGAGGAGGGGTTGGTTCTCAAGCTATCTGTGGTGTAGGACCAATTAATTTTTTCGTAATCTCTCAGGGACCTTCATGTGTCACTACAAGGTATGCTTTGTATGTATGCGGCATACGATTCACTGTGAATTCATAGATACCCTTACTAGTCTAGACTATTTGAGAAGAGTCTAGTGCTTGTATAGTGTATCAATGTCAACTTAGTATCCAAATGTGTCTGTTCTTACTCTAGATTTCTACAGTTATACAGGTAACAGTTTGCCACTACTGTTGTGGACTGCATTTGAGCATGTTTGTATTGTTGGTGGGCACAAGCCTATAAGAAAAGTAATCATAGAATGTGTAGGGATAATGCATATGAAGATGAGTGGGAACTGGATTCATAATAGATATAAAAAGTTGTACTTTATTTATCAAAGAAGGTCTTCATTGTAACTCTAGGAAAGCAAGATGTTGGCATGTTGTTAGGTTTGGAGGTAAGAAGAGAGTCTAAATGTTGTTTTCTTGGGACTGAGTCATTAGCTGATAGGGGCTGGACATTATTGGGAACTCTGCTTCCCAATATTCTTGAATCTCTCTGCTCTCCTATATCCCCTATTTGCACAGTAGTCTAAGCTACTAAACTCTTGCCCTACTATGATAGCCTCCTTAAGCCTCCTTGCTGCCAAGTGTCTCCATATGGACCATTCTCCAAAGAGTAGATAAAGAGAAAGGTATGAAAATCATTTTAGTGGGAAAGTGAACTTGTAGATGAAAAGTAGCGGGATTGCTATCAGCATCAGGGAACTAGTTTGAAAACTGTGGTGATAAATTTAAAATGATACCACTCATTGTGGTTGTTATCGTTAGTGGCACTTAGCTGCTCTGGTGTAGGACTACAGATGTTGTCAGTTTGACTTAACTAGGATTGAAGTTAGTTTTGAGTATGAAGGGGGTGAGTGAATTAAAGGTATTTGCAAGGGACTGATTTGAGGGAGGTGAGAATATGAAGAGGGCTTGTGTAATTCAGTTAAATTATTTGTCTTCTCACTTATAAGATGGGAATAAAACTGTCTTCATGGGATTGTTATAAAATTAAATTTATTCACATAAAGCACTTGGAACAGTGTCTGGAACATAGTATGTGTCTGTTACTGTTATTACCATCATCTCTCTTAGACTATAAAACTATGCTCCTAACTGGTATCATTCTCACCACCTTCTGTTATCCGTAATACTGGAGCCAAAATTACCTTTTTGAAATGCATGCATCTTACCCTATCTAACACTTAAATGACTTTCGATAGTTCTTTGAATAAAGATCCAAATCCATACTTTGCCCTCAAGGGTCTGCATACTGTGGCTCTCTTCATACCTCTCCAGCCTCATCTTACCTCATGCTTCTACTGGTTCTTCATTCTTAGGCCACCCAGATCCACACTTAGTTCCTCACACTCAGTGGCCTCTTCTACTTGGAACATTCTCACTTAGTGGAGCCTTCCTCAGCCTCCCTGAGTTGAGTCTATTTCTATGTGATTATGTGTTATATAGTTTATATTTAGTAATATTTCTAAACAATATTTTTCTTTTGTACCATATTATGCATGCCAGGAGGACAGGTCTGTTTCTACTCTGTTTCATCCCCAGTCTTATTGTAGAGCTTAACTCCCTGTAGGCAGTCAATATTTGAATGAATAAATGAATGAGTGACAAAAGTTCTGAACAAATAACCTACTCACCAACTTCATGCAGAATTTGTGATGTTTGGGCTGTGGATCAAATGGACTTTCCTAAGGGTAAGATTTGAGAGATAATTCCTTAGAGACATAGTATAATGGAGAGGAGAAAGCAAAATTTGGAGCTGAAATGCTGGGTGAGAACCCACTTTACCACTTACTAGCTATATGACTTTGAGCCTTTGTTTCTTCCTCATTTATAGAATAAAAATGATGATATTTATCTGATTAGAGTTACCATGAAGATTAAGTTAGGTAATAAAAGCTCTTGGTTTTTTCCTCCTTAGATAATTGTTGTGACTTGCTGTTTAACTACATTTGCCATACCTGTGGCCTCTCGATATTCTAGTCACAGACTCCTAGAGGTTAAAGGGACCCAGCATGTTCTTCTAATTTGGCCAAGTTAAGCAGGTGAATAACAGTTTTAGACGTGTGGTTCTATTGCTAAACCTCACAAACATGGACAAAGAAGCTTATCAGTAGTAGACCACTTGGTAGGAGAGGAAACAGCAGAGCTAAGTGGTGGTTCTTTGAGTGCTAGCCTTCAAATTTTAAGTTTTAGATACTATATTTCTGTTTAAACATTTTCACTTTTTTCTTTTTGGGAGAGGATCTCACTGTGTCATATAGGCTGGAGTGCAGTGGTGCTCTCATAGCTCATTGTAACCTCAGACTTCTGAGCTCAAGTGATCCTCTTGCTCCAGCTGTCTGTAAATAACAGAGTACAGGCACACACCAAAACGCCCAACTAATTTTTTTTTTTTTTTTTGAGACGGAGCCTCAAGCTATCCCCCTGGGTAGAATGCCATGGCATCACAGCTCATAGTAACTTCCAACTCCTGGGCTCAAGCGAGACTCCTGCCTCAACCTCCCAAGTAGCTGGGACCACAGGTGCCCGCCACAACGCCCGGCCATTTTTTGGTTGCAGCCATCATTGTTGTTTTGGCGGGCTGGGCTGGAGATTCGAACCCGCCACCCTAGGTGTACGTGGCTGGTGCCTTAGCCGATTGAGCCACAGGCGCCGAGCCACGCCCAACTAATTTTTAAGGTTTTTTTTTTTTTAAAGAGCTGGGGCCTCTTTATGTTGCCAAACTTATGTTGTCAAACTTCTTGTCTCAGTGATTCTTTCCCCACAGCCTCCCACAGTGCTGAGATTACAGGTGTGGGCCACCCTGCAGAAATTTTTCACTTAATTTTTAAAAAATTTCTTTTCTGAGATTTACTTTTTTCTTTCATTTTGAGCATTTATTTATTTTTTTAACCTCATTGAGCTTAGATATAATAGCTGCATTAATATCCTTGGCCCGATGATTTCAACATTTGGGTCATCTTGGAGTTGCCCTCTGCTGATTGCCTTTTTTCTTGTAAATAGGTTTAATTTCTCTGCTTCTTGATGTAATTTGAAGTTGTATTCTATACTCTGTATAATATGTTGTAGAAAATCTTATTTCTGTTGATGTTTTTAATTTAGCAAGCAATTAACTCAGACTCAAAACTGCAAACTCTTGTCACACCTGCAGTGGGTGACACTTCAGATCTCAGTTCCAGTTCTTGGGTCCTTAGCTGAGATCTTTGGCAGACTTTATACACAGAACCCGAGACTCTTCTCTGTCTTACTTTTTCTTATTATCTATGGCTGCTCTGGGCTCTCTTTGTCTTCTGGTTCCTCAGGACAAAGGCCTAGGGTTTGTGGTTTTTTTGTTTTTGTTTTTCTTGAGATAGGGTCTTGCTCTGTAGCCCCAGCTAGAGTATAGTCATCACAGCTCACTGTAACCTCAAACTCCTGGGCTCAGGTGATCTTCCTGCTTCAGCCTCACAAGTAGCTGGGACTATAGGCACATGCTACCTTGCCTAGTTAATTTTTTTCATGGAGTCTCACTCTTGCTCAAGCTGGTCTCAAACTCTTGGCCTGAAGCAGTCCTCCTCCTTGGACTTCCAAAGTGGTAGTATATTACAGGTGTGATCATTACACCCTGTTGTTTTTGTTTTTTGATTGGAGCTCCAATTAGACCACCCTTAGGCCAGAGCTCTAAATATGGGAATTCATCCTATGCCAGTCTTTTCTTTTACTTTTCATCTTCTCTTGAAAATCTGTCAGGCTTTGTTCACTTCAGATGGTTGCTTTTTGTCTTTTGTTCAGGGTTTATCTGTGGGAGAGTCATATGGGAAGCAGAATTTCTACTAGCATTTTTACCCATTATCAAAGTGTTTGGGGAATAAAGGAACTCAACTATATTCACTTTAACTGGTTTTGTAACCTTGGGCAAGTCTTTCTTCCTCTAGCATTCAACTTGCTCCTCTGGAAAATGAGATAGTTGGACTTTTCATGGTCTGTAAGGGTTGTCCTTCAATCTCTGCTCCTAGTCAGATAGACAATATGCACACATACCATTACTACCAAGAGCAACAGCAAGAATCACCAGAGGGAAGTGATGAGGGTGGATCTGTTATGATGAAAGCCCTCTGAAAAGTCAGCCGCTAAAGAAGTTTGAGGATGTTTATAATCATCCTCTTGTTTCTGGGGACAGGGCCAGCATGCTGGAGATGCAAGAAGCAAATGACATTCACAAGCAGAGGAAAGAAATCACTTGCTGTTTGTTTCTACTCCTCAGAAATAGAAGAGGATATAAGTTGAAAAAAAAAACAGGATCATCTGGAGTTCCTGTTTGTTTGACTTTTGGCAGTGCATTCTATCCTGTTTTGAAGAGAAAAGCCCCCTGGGTCTTAGTAACATGTCAGCAAATTTGGTAGTAGGTGGTGGGTGCTGGGGTAGAAATTTTCAGCAGGGCTGCTGCTGTTAATGTGAGGGCTACAGAGACCTTAGTGGAGGTAAACTAGATTTATGTGGCCATTTCGAGTTCAGAATTTTTATGTGGGAGAAGTTTTAGACTATTCAGAGGAAGGGGTGTGTGCGTTTGTATTTGGTAGAATATGGAAACTGGTTTAAAGGGACAGTCTTAAAAGGAGTTTACAAAGTGGTCTGTGGGGATGTTTAATGAAAGGTGGGGAATAATTTAATGTAAGACTATTGAATAAGTTTTAGGTTTACCATTAGTTGAAGCTACCTTTCCATTTTTCCTTAAGAATAATATATATAGGCTCTGTACCTGTAGCTCAGCAGCTAGGGCACCAGCCACATACACCAGAGCTGGCAGGTTTGAACGCAGCCCAGGCCTGCCAAACAACAATGTCAACTGCAACAACAACAAAAAAATAGCTGGGTGCTGTTGCGGGCATCTGTAGTCCCAATGACTTGGGAGGCTGAGGCAAGAGAATCGCTTAAGCCCAAGAGTTTGAGGTTGCTATGAGCTATGATGCCATAACACTCCTCTGAGGGTGACTCTTTTTTTTTTTTTTTTTTTTTTTTGAGACAAAGAGTAGGATCCATAGGAAGTTTAGCCCAGATCTCCCATCTCTAGTAACTCTTCTCTAATTTTAGGGGTGAGATTCAATGGGACGGTAGGCTTTTCAATTCTGCTATAGAAAGCTGCTTGTTAAAAAACTGGAGGGTAAGTTTGCAAACAGAAAAGCTCTATTTTTAGTTCTAATTGATATTGGGTGGTTCAGGGCTCTTTTGAGGACCAAGTCTAGAAGGCAGTAAAATGAGAATCAGCAGGGTGAAGGGTCTTTTTCTTTTTTTTTTTTTGCAGTTTTTACCCAGGGCTGGGTTTGAACCCGCCACCTCTGGTTATGGGGCTGGCACCCTATTCCTTGAGCCACAGGCACCACCTGTAGGTGAAGGATCTTTCATAGTCACACAGACATGGTTTAAACTCTGTCGTTATTAACAAGCTGTGAGACCTTGGACGAGTCATTTCTTGAAACTTGGATTCTTTATAAGATGGAGGTAACATTATTATATTATTGTCTCATATAAAATGTAAAGCATACTGATTGGTGTATGGTGTATATTCCGTGGATGTTTGTTTTTACTTACCATCTTCCAGAATATCTTATTATTAAAAGAATCCTACCTTTACCCCTAAATAATTGTATGACTCACCCTTTCCAAGCTTGAGTTTCCTTCCTTAAACAAGGAGATTTAACCAAAAGTTGAAGATGCCTTATCTGAAATGCTTGAGACCAGAGTATTTCAGATTTTGGAGTTTTTTTTTGAGACAGAGTCTTACTTTGTCGCCCTTGGTAAAGTGCTATGGTGTCCGAGCTCATGGCAACCACAAACTCTTGTGCTCAAGCGGTTTTCTTGCCTCAGCCTCCCAATTAGCTGGGACTACAGGCGCCAGCCACAAAACCCAGCTTTTTTTTTTTTTAGAGATGAGGTATAGCTCTCTGGCTCAGGCTGGTCTTGAACCTGTGAGCTCAACCACCTGGTTTGGCCTCCCAGAGTACTAGAATTATAGGTGCGCCGTGCCAGGCCCTGATTTTGGAATAATAGAACCTCCATAGTTGACCACCTCCCTACATAGACTACCTCCATAAGTTGACTTAATTTTCATAGACTGGACATGCACCAGATGTGTGTATCAATAAAGTAGGCCTAATTCCTTATGTTGACTGGTTTGTTACAGTCCCTTGGGTGGTCAACTTAACAGAGGTTCTACTGAGAACCTTGAGGATGGGACCCAAGTCTAAATATGAAATTCATTATGTTTCATATGCACCTTACACACAAAGCCTGAAGGTAGTTTTATTTTTTCAGTGAATAGATGACTCCACCCAATCATGTCAATTTAGGTGTAATCTTTTCTATTTGTGGTGTCTGATATCATGTTGGTGCTCAAAATGTTTTGGATTTTAGAACTTTTTGATTTTTGAATTAGGAATGCTTAGCCTGTAGTTGACTTCTGAGATGTTTCCTACCTTTAAGATGTCATATAAATTTTTAGACTGTTAGGGAATGCGAATGTATCAATTAAGGCAAAGACAATGTATTCTACCCTAGAACCATCATCTGATAGGAATAGGGAAGTCTCTTAGAGCCAAAATCTTTCTCATCTCCCCTCAGGCATAGCCAGCTTCCTTCAGAGTCAAGATCATAGATCTTGTCTCTTTTCTCATTGTACATGAAGTCTTTGGGATAAGCCTTTGGGTCAGATCAGTCTAGGTGTGATTTGTGCTTTACTTATCTCTTTTTTTCTTTTTATATTCTATCTAGGTCAAGAGGCAACTGCCATTGAGATATAGTTAGTGACTCTGTCCAACACAGTAAGCATCAGGGAAGCAGCCAGAAGTATTGACGGAAAGCTTAAGTTACCTAAATGGTAAGTATATTTTATAGTGAAACTTGGACATACCATCAGAATTGGGTGGTTTTTGAAGCTTCTACAGTTTTCCCACCACTCCAAGGGAGGGAGGAAAGTCAGCATTAGGTGATGGCCCATTAACCTAATGACTATGCTAAGGTACTTCACATTTTTTCTCTTTTAATTAACCTTTCAACCTGATGAGGGCAAAAATCTTTGTAGGAAATCGACAACCTAAAGAAACAAGCTTAGCTACCATTTATGGAATATTTACTGTATGTCAGGCACAGTCCTGTTTGACATATGTTATCTCCCGTGGTTACCATCATTACAGGAAAATGAGTTTAAAGAGGTTAAATAACGGCTCGGCGCCTGTGGCTCAATTGGCTAAGGCGCCAGCCACGTACACCTAAGGTGGCGGGTTCGAATCCCCAGCCTGGGCCCGCCAAACAACAATGACAGCTGCAACCAAAAAATGGCCGGGCGTTGTGGCGGGCGCCTGTGGTCCCAGCTACGTGGGAGGCGGAGGCAGGAGACTCGCTTGAGCCCAGGAGTTGGAGGTTGCTATGAGCTGTGATGCCATGGCACTCTCCTACCCAGGGGGATAGCTTGAGGCTCTGTCTCAAAAAAAAAAAAAAAAGGTTAAATAACTTCTCAAAGTTCACACAGATAGGTAAGGGTAGAACTAGGTCAAACCTTGGTTATTTTCATTATACTGTAACATTTCTCTTTTGATAAAGTTAATTTTTGTTGAGGCAGTGACTG
>CAUYQV010127857.1:0-29428 GCA_963574575.1 Galagoides demidoff
GGTTCGAATCCCCAGCCCGGGCCCGCCAAACAACAATGATGGCTGCAACCAAAAAATGGCCGGCTGTTGTGGCGGGCGCCTGTGGTCCCAGCTACTTGGGAGGCTGAGGCAGGAGACTGGCTTGAGCCCAGGAGTTGGAGGTTGCTATGAGCTATAATGCCATGGCACTCTACCCAGGGGGATAGCTTGAGGCTCTGTCTCCACAAAAAAAAAAAAAAAAAAAAGAAAGAAAGAAATTTCAGCAGCAAAGTATGAATGAAGCAGGTAAGAAAAACCAATAGTTATTAAATGATGGCATAAAACTTCTTCAATGTTGGCTCAGCACCAGCCACATACACTGGAGCTGACGGGTTCAAATCCAGCCCAGGCCTGCCAAACAATGATAACTACAACCAAAAAAAAAAAAAAATTAGCCAAGTGTTGTGGCAGGTGCCTGTAGTCCCATCTACTTGGGAGGCTGAGGCAAGAGAATCACTTAAGCTCAAGAGTTTGAGGCTGCTATGAGCTGTGACGCCATGGCACTCTACCCATGGCAACAGCTTGAGAATTTTCTTCAGTGTATATACCATATACTTGAACACTCCGTAACAAGTACCTTATTCTTTGTCTTTCAGTAAACAGATTTTTCAAATTAAATACTTCAAAGTTCAAAAGAAATCTTTATTTCTAACAGACGCCAGAATTATTTTACACAGCACTTAACTCATTACCATGGCTACGTTCTTAGCTATGCTCCCTACAGTCAAATTTCTGAAAATATCTCATATGAAATGACAAATGTACTATATGATGAAGTTTCAAAGCTTCTTTCCAAGCCTCAGCATCCTCGCCAGTATTACTTGGCCCAGAAACCTAGCTGTCATTAATATTAAACTAACACACAAACATACACATCCACCACCTTTTTTCAGTTCAACAAAGCAGCTGATTTTTAAGTTATTTGTATCTAGATACTCTAATCCTCAACTATACATGGGAGAAATGTATCTTCTGTGAATCATTTTCCCCCTCCACAAACATCACACAATCCCTAACTTATATAACATAATAAATGATGCAAATACAGTCTAACAATTAATAAGGTGGTTTTGGAGTAATATTTGAATTTAAATCTCAGTTCTCCCACAGATCTAGCTGTATTTCTATGGGTAAATTTCACATATAGGAATTCCCTAAGGTTAACAGGAGTCATTATGAGGATTAAATGAAACCCACAGGAATCAATTAGCATATTACAGGAAACTAGGTAAACACTCACTAAACATTAGCTATTACAATGTCTTAAAAAGTAACTCTAGAATAACCTCTAAACCTTTACAGTCTCTGTATATCTCAACTCTTTAATCTTTCCTTATCTTTATATAATTGAAGGTTCCTCTCTTTTTATCCTTCTTGCCTGGACTTACATTAAGATCTTCATAGTTTTTAATCTGGATTATTGTAATTTGATTCTTACTGAATGACTTTCCTCCAGCACTTTTCCTACTCCTTTTCTTAACCTAATTCTGTAAGTTTTAAGACATTTCAAGGATCTTTGAATCATGTCCAAGATCTCATTTGCTACTTCAAAATTATAACAAGTATTTTTCAAGTATTCATTATCTGGCACTGGGCTAGGTACTGGGGACATAACTGCAAACAAAACCAGCACAAAACCTGTCTGGTATAAACTTTACGGTGAAGAATTTGAATAACATTTCTACCTACGTCCTATGTTTCATCTCATGAGTCAGTCTCTTTAGAGCAAACTGCATCACAGCACAAAGACAAGCCCAACACTGATAATGTATCATCATTAAGTATTACGTTTGTAGTTATCTTCTGAAAAACAACCCTTTCTAGCTATGTGATCTTCAGGAAAGTTACTCATCTGTCCATATGTCTCATTGGTAAAATGGACATCATAATGTCACATCATAAATTACACACAGAGATAATAAACATAATCGGATTAGAACCATTTTTCCCACCTAATAGTAGCAATTTATTATTACTATTATTCCTCTCTCCAAACTTCTTCAAAGTGTTATCCTGTGGTCACAACACCCACTTCTAACTTTACATTCCCAAGTCTTCTCTATTCCTTCAAGTTTTCCAGATTGATCAGAAGAGCTGTGAAAAAACCCCTAATTCAACTCTATCAGGACATAAAACTCACTTAGAAGTTCTTTTAGTTCTATCCGGCCTAAGTATACATTTTATTTGTTTCATGTTTATATAGTTAGTTAGTTGTGTTTGTCACTATGCATTTTAAGGTCCTACAAAATAGATGTTTTAAACAATACAGCACCTAATTAGGACCAACACTTAAAGCTTACACAGAATAAGGCAACTTAACATAAAATGAGATCACTACTGAACCAACTAAAATTGGGCTAATCGAACTACATTTTTTTATTTAGCTAGAAGTATGAAAATCTATTTAATTTCTAATAATTAGTCATTAATTTTATGAACTCTACATTTCTGCACAAGTCTACAGAACTGCAATTGACAAATATAGCTTCTAACCAATTTCACAGCACTACTCAGTGAGTAAACACAGTTTAAGTTTTACTTACTCAAATTCTGTAGCATAATATTTAAGAAAGCCCAGTAAGAGGTCCCCAAGATTTGATTCATTCTTTGAGAGGTAAGGAGGAACATTACATGGAGCTTGATGTACAAGGTGCAGCTGTATAGCAGGACTAAAAGACTCCTGTCAAAGAGAAAAAGGCAAAAAATGTAAAGTCACTTAAAATCACATTAAGAAACTTCATGAATCCTGATCTAGGCAATCAGAAGAAGAGAGAAGAAATTCTCTACATTGGCAATTTGAAAACTTAAAGATTTTTTTCCATTAAAAATTTCACCATTATTTGCAATAGGCCAGAATATACCTGAAAAACTAAAATATTATAATTCTTGCTTTGAGTATATCACTCAGTAAATCAAATAGATACCTTTGGTAGTAAAAGATTTTCTAACTCATAAATAAAAGTTTACTCCCTATACCAAGATTGTACCCAGCAACATATAGATTTCTTCACAAATGTATCTCATTTTTAATTATTTCTAAAAGGAGTTGTACTTTATGAAGGCTGTGTCATGTACAAGGTATGAACATTTTCTAATTGCCTCTTAAACATCCCTCAAATGCCATAAAAGTAACTTTAATATATGAATAGTACTAATTTTGAGATTTTTTAAAATCTGGTTTTGTTTTTGTATTTTGTAACTCAAAAGAAAGAGAAAATAGATATTTAACCTGAAATTAAATCTGAGTAGAAAAGAAGGCAGGGAAAAGAAGATAAGAAACATATCAACAACCATTTTTAGCAAACTTTTACCATAACATTTATAAAAGAGAATATTATTTGCTTGTAGTACAGGCACAAAGACATTTAATAGAATGAATACTAATAAGTACTTATTCTTTACACTTATGCCACTCATTTTCATATCTGATGGCTCCTCTTTTAACAGTAAGTTAATTTTGTATATTGCTAGCTCTGAAACATATGAAATAAACTATACAGATTTTGAAGAAATATATATCCATTAAGTTAGAAAATAATCTTTCTAAAGTAATTTGCATAATACCATCAAGAATGATTTTCTAGGCAAGGCATGGTGGCTCACGCCTGTAATCCTAGCACTCTGGGAGGCCGAAAGGCAGGTGGATTGCTTAAGCTCAGGAGTTTGAGATCAGCCTGAGCAAGAGTGAGACCTCGCCTCTACCAAAAATAGATAAAATAGCCAGGGGTCATGGCGGGTGCCTGCAGTCTCATCTACTCAGGAGGCTGAGACAAGAAGGACTGCTTGAGCCCAGGAGTTTGGGGTTACTATGAGATATGATGTCACAGCACTCTACAGGACAGGAGAGTGAGACTCTGTCTCAAAAACAAAAAATAAAAATAAAAAAAGAAAGAAAGAAAGAGAAAGAAAAAGAAAACAATGGGTTAAGGCAGCAAAATGACAAGTACAATTAAAGTTCCCAACTAACGGACTGACCTTGGTTTGCAGATACCAATTAAATTACAGACTAAATAACTCCAAGTGAAAAATAAAGACTGGACCACAGAGAAATAGGGTAATGCATCATTTAATGCTAGTCCCAAACACCATCAGTAAAAACAAAATAGCAAGAAAATGAAAATATCCCTCCCCTTGCCTTCTTACCTATACTTCTATCAATAATGTTTAACTACCAAGAAGTGATTAAAAATTTATCTCACGGCTCGGTGCCTGTGGCTCAAGTGGCTAAGGCACCAGCCACATACACCTAAGACAGTGGGTTCGAATCCAGCCTAGGCCCACCAAACACAATGACAGCTGCAACCAAAAAATAGCTGGGCAATGTGGCGGGTGCCTGCAGTCCCAGCTACTTGGGAGGCTGAGGCAGGAGACTCGCTTGAGCCCGGGACTTAGAGGTTGCTGTGAGCTGTGATGCCATAGCACTCTACCCAGTGGGACAGCTTAAGGCTCTGTCTCAAAAAAAAAAAAAATTTATCTCAGAATAAAAATTCTATTGTAACCAAATTCACAAAGCTGGCACTCCTAGATTTGGAACTTCTGCATATATTTCCTTCTTTATTTTTAGTAGAGACAAGTTCTCACTCTTGCTCAGGCTGGTCTTGAACCCTGACCAAGCAATTCTCCTGCCTTGGCCTCCCAGAGTCCTAGAATTACAGGGGTGAGCCACCACACCTGGCCATCTTACATTTCTAACAGCTGTGGTATTAATCGCATTGTAAGACTCCAGCAGGAGAGAAACCACAATTTGCAATAAGGAGTAAAGACAAAGGAAGAACTGATACACTGTTGCTACCCTTCTTTGTCTCTTAATTGTTAGATATAAAATTTTACTTAGGGCAAGATTCTTTTCTTTTTTTGAGACAGGGTCTCACTCTGTCACCTGGGCTGGAGTGCAGTGGCATCATCATAGCTTACTGCAACCTCAAACTCTTAGGCTCAAGAGATCCTCTCAAAAAGTGCTACCATGCCCAGATAACATTATTTAAAATTCTAAATGTTATTTTCTGACAAATCAAAAAGGCATAAGGCACATCAAATGATAAAAAGAGTAGGTCATTTTAATAACTTCTGCTAAGAAAACTTCTTCCTAATTTTGATTCCTAGCACCCAGCTCAATAAGCATTCAATTTAAGAACTGACACTAAAAAAGAACAGTCATTTTCTTACCTGAAGTTTAAAATTGTTTGCATCTCCTTTAAAATTTGTATTTTGTTCAATAATTTAAAGAAAAAGATCAGCAATTGTGACATTAAAACTGAAGAGTTATGAGATCTATTCTATTAAAAATGCTGAATGATCTTGGACCAACAATTTGACACTCTCCCCCATCCTTAGCTCACTGTTCTTTTTCATAACATTAAAAAAAAAAAAGGATCACATTAAGCATACTGCAAGAGAAATGAAGGAGAAATCCAAACCTAAAATAAAAAAGATTAGGATACACCTAAAAGAAATAGGAATTCCATCTATCCTTAAGAAATCCCCAGTTGTTAGTAATCATTCACATTACAGAAAGACAAAGACTTTCTTTTAAAGGGAGCTCCCCCACTATAGTTATGTGTTTAAGATAGGATAAAGGGGACGGAACGGAACGTAAGCTAATACTTTAGAAAGCACATAAAGAGCAATCCAAAAGTCAAAAGGAAAAGAAGCAGATTGAAAATTGCAAACTAAATCCATGGAAAAGCAATCTACCTGGATACATCTATGTCTTTAATAAACTGATTTTTGTATTACCAATATATGTATTTGATCATTTATACAAAGGGAAGACTTCTTTTTTTTTTTAAGACAGAGTCTTGCTCGGCTGCCCAGGCTACAAAGCAATGGTGTCATAGCTCATTACAACCTCAAATTCCTGGGTTAAAGTGATCCTGCTGTCTGTCTCAGTCTACTGAATAGCTAGGACTGTGCTACTATGCCCAACTAACTATTCTATTTGTAATAGAGACAGGGCTATTGTTCTTAACTCAGGTTAATTTTTGAAGTCCTGAGCTCAAGCAATGCTCCCACCTCAGTCTCCTAGAGTGCTAGAATTATAGGCATGAGCCACGGCATCCAGCCTGATACTTCATTTTGAGCTTCTAATAACCAAATGTGCAAAGACCTACAAATTCCTGAAAACATTTTCAAAATGACATTTAAATATTGATTTTTTTGAGGGTAACATATAATTTTTCATTTCTCTTCAATCTCATCAAGTTAAAAAGAGTTAAATAGAAAAATCCCTTGAAAACATCTAAAACATCTTATGGCTTCTGCCCATATAATTGCCTACCAAAAACGGCAAAAACATCTTTTGCCAGATAATGCATACAGGTCACAACTAATCTGGTGATAGTCAATGTTAAAAATTGGTCATTAAATTTCCTTTAATTTATATACGATTTTAGTAGATTTTAAAAGCTCTGAAGTCAATGTAAGTATGTAACGGAAGTAGAGGTCCCATAATCAGAGCATAAGCTTCCAAGTCAGACCTGTGTTTCAAACACTGCCCTACAAGTAGTTGTACTAACTTAATCAAGTTACCTACCTTTCTCAGCTTGCTCACTTGTAAGAAAATAATACTTCTAAGATTGCAATATATGCCGGGCAATGATCATTATTCCTCTCTAACCTTGGCCTGATTATAACTAACTATAACCTCAAACTCCTGGGCTCAAGGGAAGCTCCCACCCCAGGTACATGCCATCAAGTTGGGCTCATTTTTTTCTTTGTTTATTGCAGAGATAGCATCTTGCTATGTTGCTCAGGCTAGTCTTGAACTCCTGGCCTCTAGCAATCTTTCTACCCTGGGTCTCTCAAAAGTGCTGAGATTAAAGGCATTAGCCACTGTGGCCAGCCTAGATAACTGATTAATCCCTTCAACATGTTATATGCATTTTAAAACAGAAAAAAGTTGCTATATGCATGGTTGTACAATTTTTTCTAGGTATCCTGGCAGGAAGGTAGTATAACTGATTCCAGAGCCCCCACGGATGCTATAGTTCCTTATATATAAAATTATACAATATTTGCACTTAGATCCTCCAATATACTTTAAATCATCTCTATATTATTTATAATGCCTAATACAACATGTGAATATTTGTTACACCGTAATTTTTATTTATATTTTTTATTGTTGTACTATTTATTTTTATTTCTTATTTTCCCCAAATATTTCTGATCCATGTTTGCTTGAATCTAAGAATGTGTAACTTATGGATATGGAAGGCCAACTGTATTATGTACAGGCATATCTTGTTTTACTGTCCTTGGCTTTGTGGATATTGCATTTTTCTTTTTACAAATTAAAGGTATGTGGCAACCCTCTATCAAGCAAGTATTAGCACCATTATTTCAACTACATGTGCTCACTTTGTGTCTCGGAGTCACATTCTCATAATATTCTAATTTGGTTTTTTTAAGACAGAGTCTGGCTTTGTTGGCAAGACTTAAGATGGCAAACTTAATAAATGTTGTATATTCTGACTGCTCCACCAACCAGCTGTTCCCCATCTTTTCCTCTCTTCAGAACTTCCTGTTTCTCTCTCTTTTTTTTTTTTTTTTGGTCAGGGCTGGGTTTGAACCTGCCACCTTCAGCATATGGAGCTGGCGCCCTACCCTTTTGAGCCACAGACACCACCCCTGGGAACTTCCTATTTCTTAAGACACAATATTGAAATCAGTTATTACTGGCCTCTAAATACTCAAGTGAAAGGAAGAGTCACACATCTTTCACTGTAAATCAAAAACTAGAAATGACTACACTTAGTGAGGTAGGCATACAGAAAGCCAAGACAGGCTGAAAGCTAAGCCTCTTATATCTATTAGCCAAGTTGTTAACACAAAGGAAAAGTTCTGGAAAAAAATTACAAGTGTTACTTCAGTGAATAAATAAGAAAGGGAAAGATTCATATTGCTAATATGGGTAAAGTTTTTAGTGGTCTGTATAGGTATGACATTCCCTTAAGACAGTGGTTCTCAACCTTCCTAAGGCTGCGAACCTTTAATACAGTCCAAAAGGGTTGCGACCCACAGTTGAGAACCGCTGCCTTCAGACAAAACCTAATCCAGAACTAGGTCCTGACTCTTTTCAATTCATTGAAGGTTAAGAGATGCTGAGGAAGCTGCAGAAGAAAAGTTAGCACAGGTTGGTTATAAGCATTAAGGAAAAAAGCTATTTCCATAAAATAAAATCTCAAGGTGAAACAGAAAGTACCGATGTAGAAGTTGCAGTAAATTGTGCAAAAAACCTAGTTGAGATAACACATGAAAGTAGCAACACTAAAAAACAGACTTTCAGTGTAGATAAACAGTCTTCTTTTGGAAGATGCCATCTAGGACATTCATAGCTAAAGAGAAGTCAATACCTGTCAAAGGACAGACTAACTCTCTCTTACGGTTTTTAATGCAGCAGGTGATTTTAAGTTGAAGCCAATGCTCATTTACTATTCTGAAAATCCTATAGCCCTTAAAAATTATGCTAAATCTACTTAGCCTGTGCTCTAGAAATGAAACAAAGTCCAGAGGACAGCACACCTATTTGCAGAATGGTTTACTAAATATTTTAAAACCCACTGTGGAGACTCACTGCTCAGAAAGATTACTTTCAAAATATTACTGTTCATTTGCAAGGCAGCCAGTCACCCGAGAGCTCTGATGAAGACGTAAAAGGACATTAATGGTGTTTTCATGCACATTAACACAATATCCATTCTGTGGTCCATAGATCAAGGAGTCATTTCGTTTTTTAAGTTTAAGAAATATATTTGGGGCTAGGTGCAGTAGCGCACCCCTGTAATCCTAGCACTTTGGAAGGCCAAGGCAGGTAGATTGCTTGAGCTCAGGAGTTCAAAACCAGCCTGAGCAAGAGCAAGACCCTGTCTCTCTAGTAAGAATAGAAAAACTAGCCAGGTGCAGCGGCACATGCTTCTAGTCCTACCTACTCAGGAGGCTGAGGCAGGAGAATTGCTCAAGCCCAAGAGTTTGAGGTTGCTGTGAGGTATGATGCCTCAGCAGTCTACCCAGGGTGACAGAGTGAGACTTTGTCTCAGGAGAAAAAAAAAAAGGAAGAAAAAAAAGGAAAATAGTATATATATTTTGTAAGGCCATAGCTGCCACATGATGTATCTAAGCAAAGTCAATTGAAAATGTTCTGGAAAGGGTTTACCTTCTAGATGCCATTAAGAACATTCATGGTTCATAGGAAGAGGTCAAAATAACAACATTAACAAGATTCTGAAAGTAGTTGATTCCATCCCTTCTAGATGACTCTGAGGGGTGTGAGACTTCAGTGGAAGAATGAACTGAATATGGGTGAAAACAGCAAGTCAGAATTAGAAGTGGAACCTGAGAGTAAGACTGCATTGCTGCAATCTTATGATACAACTTTAATGGATGAAGGTCTGCTTCTTATGTATGAGCTAAGAAAGTACTTTCCTGGCACGGAATCTACTGCTGGTGAAGATGCTGTAACCACTGTTGAAATAACAACAAAGTATTTAGAATATTATACGTGTAAAAACTTAATTGATAAAGCAGCAGCAAGGTTTGAGAAGACTGACTCCGATTTTGAAAGGAGTTCTACTTTGGGTAAGATGCTATTTCTATTGTGAAAGGAGGACTGAATCAATGTGGCAAACTTCATTACTGTCTTGCCACACCCCCACTTTTAGCAACCTCCACACAGATCAGTCAATAACTGGTAACTGAGATAAGACACTCCATCAGCAAAAGGATTATGACTTAAAACTGAAGGCTCAGCTGATAATTAGCATTGGTTAGCAATAAAGCATTTGTAAATTAAACTATACATATTATTTTTTCAGATATACTGCCATTGCGCACTTAATAGGCTAAAGGTTAGTATAAATATAACTTTACATGTACTGGGAAACCAAAAAGTTCATGATTCACTTCATTACAGTGGTCTGAAACCAACCGCACAGTATCTCGGTATGGCTGTACAGTTATATGTCACTTAATGACAGGGGTACCTTCTGAGAAATGCTTTGCTAGGCAATTTCACCACTGTGTGAACATCACAGAGTGCACTTACACAAACCTAGATGGTGCAGCCTACTACAAATCTAGGCTAAATGGCTTAGCTGTTCCTAGCCTACAAATCTGTACAGCATGTTACTGTGCTGAATACGGGAGGCAACTCTAATACAATGGTAAGTTATCTGTCCATCTCAATACAGAAAAGGTCTAGAAAAATACCACTTTTTCTCTATAAAAGAGAAAAAATGATACACCTGTATAGGATACTTACCATGAAGGGTACTTACAGAACTGGACGTTGCTCTGGGTGAGTCAGTGACCGAGTGGTGGGTGAATATGAAAGGCCTAAGACATCACCACACACTACTGCAGACTTTCTAGGGCACATTTACACTTCACTAAATCTATTTTTAAAAAATCGATTTTCTTTCAGTCAGGTATGGTGGTGCATGCCTATAATCCCAGCACTTTGGGAGGCTGAAGGTGGAAAAAAAAACTAGCTGGGTGTCATGGCGGGTGCCTGTAGTCCCAGCTACCTGGGAATACTGTGAGCAATGATGCCATGGCACTCTACCCAGGACAACAGACACTCTGTTTCAAAAAATATATATATTTTTCTTTATTCAATGATAAATGAATCTTAGCTTACTGTAACTTTTTTTTGAGACCGTCTCACTGTCACCCAGGCTAGAGTACCATGGTGTCAGCATAGCTCACAGTTCAAGTGATCGATCCTCCTGCCTCAGCCTCTCAAATAGCTGGGTTATAGTCACCCACAAGGTCTGCTAAAATTTTTCTGTTTTTAGTAGAGATGGGGGTCCCACTTTGTTTAGGCTAATCTTGAAACTCCTGATCTCAAGGAATCCGTCTTGGTCTCTCAGAGTGTCAGGATTATAGGTGTGAGCCACCCTGCCCCACCATACTGTAACGTTTTTACTTTATAAACTTTAAATTTTTTTTAACTTTTGACTTTTTTGTAATGACACCTGACTTAAAACACACATTATACAGCTATCCACAAATATTTTCTTTCCTTATTTCCATATCTATAGAGTTCTTTCTTTAAAATTATTTAACTTTTAACTTTTGTGAAAAACAGAAAGTCAAATACACACACTGTCCTAAGCCTACACTGGGACAGGATGATCATTATCACTGCCTCCTACCCCCAAATTTTGTCTCACTGGAAGGTCTTCAGGGAAAATAACATACGTGGAACTGTCATCTCCTATGACAATAATGTCATCTTCTGGAATATCTCCTAAAGGACCTGCCTGCCTACGGCCAGTCTTTTTTTTTCTTTGTTGGGTTTTGGTTTTTGAAACAAGGCCTCCATCACCCAGGCTAAAGTGTAGTGACATGATCATAACTCTTTGCAGCCTCAAACTCCTAAGTTTAAACTCCCAGCCTCCCAAGTATCTGGGACAACAGGCATATGCAACCATATTTGGCTAATTTTACTTATTTCTTTTAGATGCAAGGTGTCACTAGGCAGCCCAGGCTAGTCTCAAATTCTTCGCCTTAAGCAATCCTCCAGCTTCAGCCTCCTAAAAAGCTGTGATTACTGAGCTGGAGGTGAACCACAAGGCTGTTTTACAGTTATTTTTAAATAAGTAGGAGTACATTCTAATATAATGATGAAAGTAAAAACAAAGTATAGTATAGTAAAAAACTATGCAAGAGAAATTTTTCAGCTCCATTATAAATTTATAGGACTATTGTCATACATGCGATCTGTCAACGACCAAAACATCATCACACAGCACCTAACTATGTACGTATATATGCAAATTTTAAGGTGGTTTTTTTTTTTTTTTTTTTTTTTGCAGTTTTTGGCTGGGGCTGGGTTTGAACCCATCACCTCCGGCATATGAGGCCAGCAGCCTACTCCTTTGAGCCACAGGTGCTGCCCAAATTTTAAGGTGTTTTTAACATATAACTACACAGAAGAGCTCTATAGTCTTAGAATTCTTTATTTCACAAAATAAAATAAATAAGAGTTATTTTCTTACATCTCTGTTCTACTAACACAAATGGCTTCCTAGAGTACCAAGATACTATTAAGGAAACAAGTAATTAAAAAATGTAAGTTATCTTTCTTCTTTTTTCTCTTTTTTGTGACAGTCTCACTTTGTCACCCTCACTAGACCACCTTAGCATCACAGCTCACAGCAACCTTAAATTCTTGGACTCAAGTGATCCTCCTGTCTCAAGCCTCCTGAGTAGCTGGGACTACAGGTGCCCACCACAACGCCCAGCTATTTTCAGAGGTGGGACTTCCCTCTTATCCAGACTGGTCTCGAACTCCTGAGCTCAGGCAATCTACCCACCTTGGCCTCCCAGAGTGCTAGGATTACAGGCATGAAATAACTCTACCTAACATAAATCTAAGTAAATCTCAACATTAAGATAAAGATCCCTTCATAAGTTTAACCTCAGCTTATAAATTTAAGCTTTCTCAGCTTCATTTAACCCAATGGTAAATATTCTGCCATCTATCACTTTACAAAGTTTTTGTTAAGTCAATAAAAATTAAGTAGTAATAATCAATAATTTCATACTGTAATACAGATTTAAAGAATTTATAGCCTTTTATCCCTTTCTTTCACATTCAGTATCACAACTGAACTGAAATATTCCAATTTTTTCACATTTTAAAAATATTTAATCATTAATTTTGAGAAAATATGAAAATGCCTCTAAAAAAGCATAATACATTCAACAAATGTATTCTATTCCAAAACTGTTTTCTCTTATTTTCAAAATAAAAATCTTACTTTACATTAGAAAAGATCAACACTTAAAACAGCAGTTCTCAACCTGGGGGTCGTGACCCACAGGAACTGCACTAAAGGGCCGTGGCATTAGGAAGGTTGAGAACCACTGACTTAAAAGAAGTCTGTAGTTTCCTTTGCAAAGTTTTTCTGTTACTATAAAATTTTACATACATTCCCAAACAATTTTTACATAAGGTGAAATTTTGCCATATCTGCTTCCTTTAAAGAAAGATATATCTGTACAGGAACAATCAGATGTACACAAATAAAATGTAATAAGCAACAGAAATTACAATGATATGTTGATGAACATTACTATAACCTTGCCTTCCCCGAAGAAATACAGTATATTGGAAGACATACCAACCACTTGGATCAATCATGTAACCTTTCTAATAAGAATTTTTTTTTTTTTTGGGTGGGCCGGGGCTGGGTTTGAACCCGCCTCCTCCGGCATATGGGGCCAGTGCCCTACTCCTTTGAGCCACAGCCACCGCCCAATCATGTAATCTTTCTAAAAGACCTAGTTTGTTTATCAGAGAAAGAAGGCTAATAGAAAGTTTATTTGTTCAGGGTTTTAAAAACTGTATATGAAGTTTACAATGTGCTAACATATAATGGTTATTACTAGTAAGAAGAAATAACCTAATTTGCTTGTCCCATCAGTCGGACCACTGAAGAAGTGCTTTGTTGATCAGTTTACAGGTTTCACATAAAACAAAACAAATTCTGCATCAGAGAGAGTAGGTAAGTCCTCATCCATGTAACACCAATCTTACAGTAAACGTAAGAGGGTTTATACACTTAAATAATAGCAAGAGAACCACACCTTAAGGCACACTGGAACATTTTTTAATCTAGCAGGTCTTGCTATTAGGATTTTTTAAGGCTAGTTTAAACCTTTTTTCCCATTACAGAAAAAATAAGACTACTACCAAAACAGTGATGGAGAGAGTGAATATAAACAGAAGTCAGGAATCTGTCATAAGAGAATGCTGGATAATTAGAAAAATTAGAAAAAATGGAACACAAAAGGGAAAATAAAACTGTGCAAACTAGAATATATTAGTATGAACCTGGGTACCTTATTATAAAAGCAGTACGTCTGCCCCTAACCACTGTACCATCAGCATCTTACATCAGTAAAAATGGTTTCATGTAGCATAAAATGTTTCTTTTTTTGAGACAGAGTCTCACTTTGTCACCCTTAGTAGAGTGCCATGACATCACAGCTAACAGCAACCTCAAACTCTTGGGCTCAAGCGATCCTGTTGCCTCAGCCTCCCAAGTAGCTGGGACTACAGGTGCCTGCCACAACGCCCAGCTATTTTTAGAGACAGGATCTGGCTCTTCCTCAGGCTGGAGTCCAACCTGTGAGCTCGGCCTTGGCCTTCCAGGGTGCTGGGATTACAGGCATGAGCCTCCATACCCAGCCCATGTAACATAAGATTTAAAGTGAGACTTCTGCCAAAGTATTTTTCAATAGATAATAGATTCTCTTAAGGATAAATTTAACAATTAGATTCTGTGTATACTGAGAATAAATACAACTCTTTCTATACTGAAACCTGGGTCTTACAGAAAAATAAGGTTGGAATGATAAAATACATAGCTATTATCTTAGACCTTTTGGTATAAGCTAATAAAACGCTACCTTACAGAAGGAGAAAAACATTCAAGAATAAAGCCAAAAGTTCAAGTTATTTCTACTTCTGTATTTTATCATTCTGTCATTTTTCATAACGTTTATGAGTATAAAGACTGATTCCTACAATAGGAACTCATTATAATAGTTTGTAATAGCAGAAATTAGTTTTTAAAAAGAGGAAGAAAAGTTAGCCAGATGTCAGATTCTTCTAACAGTAGATGACCCTCCAGAAAATGGGAGAGCCCCACTACATCAAGGCTCTGTTATAACCAACCTCTATTTTCCAGCCTAGCATGTGTATATTACAATAACTACTGATGGTCAAAAACAAGAACATCAGTTCTCATCAATCATCAGTGATTAAACTACATTAACTGATGTTCATGACAACTATGTTTATAATATTTTGTGTGGTATGATAAAATAAGTTCTTTGAAAACTGATCAAGTTGGTTATTACATTTTCCTCTGTAATATGACATTAAGTTTAGAAAACAGTGAAAAAGCTCTTCTATTAAGTATGTGAAACAGGCAAGAATTATGTGGTTTCAGAAGACTGGTCAAACATTCTAAACAAGTACCTTAAATATTATTTCCAAATAAAACCAGGAACAAGAATGACTATGGAGGAAAACAAATGACAGGACTATGAAACAAGGAAACAATTTGTGAGAAAGAACTTAAAAATATGGAAAAAGAAAACACAAGGATTCATACAGATTATGAATATGTACATAACTAAGGATTCTCTAAACTCAAACTGAGTATATGCTAAATTTTTTCTAGTAGGCGACTTCATTTTGCAAATGTTTCCAATTAATGTCAGCAGGATTCTTAATATTATGCAGACAAGAACAGTATACTAATGTTACCTTTTTTGATGTTCAATTTATTTTTCTCCTGTTTTTCAAAGCACTAACTAAAGAAAGCTATAAAACTATTCTTTAAAGTAGTATGAAGAAAACTGGAGTAAAACCAAATGGGCCTTGACCAACTGAATATATTTAATCCCCATTAGTGATAATCATGAGCTCATGCAAAAAAAACTTCCATCATTAACATAACTGACCAGATTGTCTTCCAATAACCAAATAAAGTATCAAAGTTTTCAGCAAAAGTATATGAAACATTTTAAATGTTCTAGTGGCCAATGTCTCAGCCTGTATAGAAAATGTTATCAGGTACTTAGCCTTACTATTTTTATATTCACATTAATACTGCATAAATAGTTCTATATATACTTGACATAATATGTATTATAATAATTTATAAGAAACACTTACTGGGTACATTTTTTGGAGGGATGGAAGGATGGGTTCAGGTAGGGCTATAAAAAGAAAAAGTTTAAAGCTTCTGTGATTCACATGATTCAACTTACAATGCAATAATTTGTCAACTACATCCCAGGTATGAGACTATAAGGGGTTATACTAAAATTCAACAGTTTTCATATATTTCACAAAATTAACGCTGATCCCTAAAAATTCAAATTTAAAATATATCTACGTTGACAATTTAAGATTTTGTTAATAAACTACATATACGTATACTAACATCACTTATATGGTTTTAGAATAATAGGCTATCAGCAAAAGGACACATGTCATCTGGTCCAACATCAGACATACACACAAAATAAGCAAGACAAAGATTGTTCTACAGATACTAAATGAACATCACTAAGATGGATGTAACTATCAAAAAAAAATAATTGTAAAGTACAGTTCAATGATACTATGAAAGAACAGTTCTATCATAATTATTTATTATTTAATTTCCACAGTATCAAACTTAAATCGCTCCATGCAATTGATATACCACTACAAAGGAAAACAAATCAAACTGAAAAAAAAATCTTCAACTTTATTAATACATTTTTTAAAAGAATACCTCAGCAAATGTTAAAAATCAAAATCAAGAGGTTTACACCAATCTGCTATAAAATAAAATTTCACATAAAAGAATCATTATCCTCGTGTTACCACCATATTTTTTGTTACTATTCAATAGCTTTAAACATACCTAATCTAATTAAATGTGTTAGCAATAATTTTACATCATTATAATGTAAATGGAATAATATAAAAAAGCAAAGTGCCTAATAGTCACAATGTAGGTAATAAACATAAAATATAATGTCCTGGGCATGGTAAAATGGAAGCAATACATTTTCAAGATTTTTCTTATATTAGATACTAACTGTATTACCACTTTGTATTTAAGAATTATAAATATATATAACTAAACTCAATAACTATATATATAAACTCAAGAATATGTAATTCACTTTTGTTATTTGGCAAAACCTTTAAGTGACTTCTGGAATACATTAATGTACATGTAATCAAACATTATGACCAACTTAAATGGCCTCCACCAATAATTACAAAGTATACATTTATACCACCTAGTACAAAGTAGGATTCTTTCATTTAAATTTCCTTTCTGTATCATGCTTCATCCCCAATTTTATTTTATTCCACTTGAATAAAATAAAATTCTGTGTTAGTCTGCACATTCTCAGTATATGACTGAGAATATTATGAGAAAAAAAATTCGTCATTACTTACCAGAATCACTCTTAGGAAGTAGGACATATTTCCACCCCTTACCCCCAGGCATTCAAATGCTCAAAATTCCAGAAGATCCTCCAAGTAAACTCAAGCCCCAGACACTTTAATTCTAAATATCTCTACATTTGTTTAACACTTTTTAATGGCTTTCAAATCATTTTGGCCTTAATACAGAAGTCAAACTCTTGTAGCTCAGTGAGTAGGGCTCTGGCCCCAGATACCAAGGATGGTGGGTTCGAACCCAGCCCTGGCCAAACTGCAACAAAAATAATAGCCAGGCATTGTGGCGGCTACTCAGGAGGCTGAGGCAAGAGAATTACCTAAACCCAAGAGCCGGAGGTTGCTGTGAGCTGTGATGCCGCAGCGTCTACTGAGTGCGACAAAGTAAAACTCTGTCTCAAAAAAAAAGAAAAAGAAAAAGAAAAAAAGAAACTCTTATTAGAAATTAGTTTCCTTAAAAACTTAAATTTCTTTCCCATTGAATACCTCAGTAAATTAAAATTATTTTAAAAAAGAAGGATAAAGGAAGATTATTATAAAGTATTAGAATAAAAAAATTTATCTCATTCCAAAATCATAACTAGAATGCCAGGAGAGAAAAACAAATACAAATTACTGGTTAAAGATTTACCAATGGACAAAAGAACATTCAGAACTAAGCAGTTTGGAAGCTTGGAAGCAAGAATTTTATTGAGTAAAATTTCTCTTTTCTTTTTTTGAGACAGAATTTCACTTTGTTGCCTTCGGTAGAGTGCTGTAGCATCACAGCTCACAGTAACTTCTAACTCTTGGGCTCAAGCGATCCTCTTGCCTCAGCCTCCCAAGTAGCTGGGACTACAGTGCCTCCCAAAACCCGCAGCTATTTTTACAGACAAGATCTAGCTATGGCTCAGGCTGGTCTCGAACCCATGAGCTCAGGGTAATCTACCCGCCTTGGCCTACCACAGTGCCCAGCCAACCTTAAAATTTCACTCATCATTACAGAAACAATTAGTGTACTATGGCAGTTATTGTTAACATTATCCTGATATTAGTCTTAAAAAGTTCAGTAATTTAAATGTTTATCTTTTTTCAAAGCAGCATAAATTCTGGAAGAATCTGGGTATGTAAATCACTTATTCCAACTCCAAAATTTTGGACCACAGATTTGTCCTTTAAGTTTCTCTCTCAAAAGCAAACTAAAAAAAAAAAAAAAGAAAGAAAGAAAAAAGTGAAACTCTTTATTCCAGTATGCCTTGAGTGCCGCTTATATATACCATTTTACTTTGCCAAAGTTCAGATGAGGAGCTTGCTGATCAGGCCTCACAAATTTATACCCATAAACTTTCTAACTGATTTAATCAAAACTTCAACTATTAAAAAAGCAGATTTTCAACAGTACTAAACCACTAATTTTGAAAATGCAAGGACAATTTTACAAGGCCTACCAGACAGCAGTTCTGTGCCTAGGAAAATGGTAAACACTTTACAAATCTTCATTAACATTATTATTCCTAACCAATGGATAATTTTACCTTTATAATTAACTCTTAGAAGGTCATTAAAATCTCTTCTCAACAGGTTCTTCCCTTCATGCTTTGATTAGTCATCTTTTCAAGTACACATAGTCTATTATTGACACTAAAATTTACTCCAGGAAATGCCTTAATCTCTGTTCACAGCAAAAAAGATATTAAAGCATTTCCTAAGTTAAATAAAAACTTAAAGGTCATTTAATCCAACTATTTATGTTACAGGTGAGAACAGTAAGATCAGAGAGGTATAATAATACGAGCCAAATCACAAAAACTAGTTCCAGTGGCCCAGCTGGAACTACTTCCTACACCTTGCAGGTTCTCATAGGCCCTTTCCCTTCATGGTTATGTGACACTGCCAAAAACAGCAACTACCTGTTTTAATCACTCTAATTTCATCTAGGAGAAGTGGCTTAAGTATGCCAGTGTAGGCACACTTTAGCTCTAGGTAGGTGATGTCCTTCAAGAAAGACAGACCTAAGTAGAGCTGATTACTAGCTGACTATATACAAACCACCTCTGTACATGGGACATTATCAAATACATGTTTAACAAAATCTAAACCAAATTTTAACATGATTTCATTAAACTGAAAAAATACTAATGCTTACATTGTTAATATGCTTGTAAAACCATGCAGTGGCACTTGTGATTAAAGTATGTTTTTCTAAAGAAGTCAATCTAAGTTTTAACGTAACCAGTAAGACTGAAGCAATAGGGCACATACTGTGGATGTTTATGTATGTTAAATGCTTTAGTAAGATCCGATTTTTAAATCACTACTACACTAAAATATGAATAGACACTGATTGAATGGTGGTACATGGCTATTGTATTATTCTTTGTATTTAATAAGAAATTCTTATCTATTCAATTTTTAATAAAAGCCTATTGCAATCCATAAGAGGACAAAGTTCACTAAAAAGAAACAGATGTAATGCAGGTCTCAGTGAACTGTAATGCTGGACAAAAAGGGATATGTCACTATATATAAAGTAGTATCCAGAACAACCAACCATGTGTTTCAAATCCTTTTGGAGAGACAAATAGATTACCAAACCAGTGTATATGAAGACTGATCAGCAATGTGAAGATTAGCTTGAAACATTTCAGCAATAAAGAGAAAAACAATATTAAAACTCTGAGACTAATAAAACATTGGCCCATTTAAATTATTTTAAGTCTCTCTTGATAAGTCAAAAAATTCATTTGATTCTATCATTTAAAAGTAAATATAGGCTGGACACCCATAGTTCAGTGTCTAGAGTACCGACCACATGCACCGGGGCTGGGTTCAAACCCAGCACAGACCTGCTAAACAAACAACAACAAAAAAAATAAATAGCCAGGCATTGTGGTAGGCGCCTATAGTCCCAGCTACTATGGAGGCTGATGCAAGAGAATCACTTGACCCCAAGAGTTTGAGGTTGCTATGAGCTATGACACCATGGCAGTCTACCACAGGTGACAAAGTGAGACTCTGTCTCAAAAAATAAATAAATAATACAGTAAACATAATTCTTATTTAATATATATTATAAAACATCTATAAATGAAGTATAAAGAAAATAAATCCAACTGTCCACAAATAGTCCCTGTAAAATTTTGGCATATATCTTTTCAGTATTTGTATACCTGTAAATATATATACATAGTTACTTTTTTTAAATAAAACTGGTATCAAAGTCTGTAACACTTAGTATATCATGAGGATTTTCTTATATCATTAAATACTGTAAAACAATTGTTAGTGGCTATGTAGATTTCATATTAGGATATATCATAATTAATGTAACCACTCCTCTATTCTAGAAAACGTCAGATTATTTCTAATTGTTCTTTATTTCAAAAAATAGCCTTATATAAATGCATATACATATCACTGACTATTACCTTAGGATAAACTAGAAATGAAATCACTGAGTCAAATGACATGAATATAAATATTAAAACACTGCTTTTACTGTTTGGTACAACTCTCAGGTTGTACCAAACTGAGACTCTCACCAGAAGTACATGAGTGTGAGCACCACTTTGTCATTTTTTTTTTGGACACAGAATCTCACTATGTTGCTCTGGGTAGAATGTCATGATGTCACAGCTCACAGCAACCTCAAACACTTGGGCTTAAGCAATTCTCTTGCCTCAGCCTCCCAAGTAGCTGGGACTACAGCCACCTGCCACAATGCCTGGCTATTTTTTGGTTGTAGTTGTTATTGCTGTTTGGCAGGACCGGGTGGGATTCCAATCTGGCAGCTCTGGCGTATATGGCTGGAGCCCTTAGCCACTGAGCTACAGACACCAAGCCCCATTTTGTCATTTTTTAAAAACTGTTATTTTAGGGCGGTGCCCATAACTCACTGAGTAGGGCGCCAGCCACATACACCAAGGCTGGCGGCTTTGAACCCAGTCTGGGCCAGCTAAACAACAATGACAACTGCAACAAAAAAATAGCCAGATGTTGTGGTGGAAGCCTTTAGTCCCAGCTACTGGAGAGGCTGAGGCAAGAGAATCACTTAAGCCCAATACTATGAGGTTGCTGTAAGCTGTGACACCACAATACTCTACCCAGGGCGACATAGTGAGACTCTGTCTTAAAAAAATAATAATAATAACCTGCTATTTTAAGGATATTAACTCCACATCTGAAATACATGTTGTAAATATTTTACAACTAAATTTTTTTTATTGTTTCAGGTTAATTTGAGGGTACAAAGAATTAGGTTACCAGGTTTGCATTTTTTAGGTAGAGTCCCTCTTATAATTGTGTCCTGCCCCCAAGGTGTGCCATACCCCCTAACTACAACTAAATATTTGATTAAAAAAAAAAAAGGAACCAAACAGTTTAAGAATGTATTCTCTATCAAGAATGCAGAATACTGGCTCAGCACCTGTGGCTCAAGTGGCTAAGGGGCCAGCCACATACACCTAAGGTGGTGGGTTTGAATCCAGGCTGGACCCGCCAAACAACAATGACGGCTGCAACCAAAAAATAGCCAGGTGTTGTGACGGGCGTGGTCCCAGCTACTTGGAAGGTTCAGACAGGAGACTCGCTTGAGCCCAGGAGTTAGAGGTTGCTGTGAGCTGTGATGCCGTAGCACTCTACCCAGGGGACAGCTTGAGGCTCTGTCTCAAAAAAAAAAAAAAAAAAAGAATCCAGAATACCAAATTTACCTTAAGAGGATACTGTAATGTTTTGATAGCCAAGGAGAAAAATGGCTGACATTCCATGAAAAATTAAGAAGATTAACATAAATACTCTGGTCAAATAATGGCACCTGATCTCTCGACAAAGGTAGAATGAAAATGTGCCTGAAGAGAGATCAATTATTTTCTTAGGAACTAGCTCTAAGTCTACTCCAACTGAGATAAACACAAAAAAAAAGCTCACAAAATCCTCCATTACAGAGCCAACATTCCTGAACCGTGATAAACTGAAAAAATAAAAGTGTTGTGTATGTGTTTGTGTCTCAGAGATTGAGGGGATAATAATTATACTGTTTGGGGACGGTGCTGAGATTCTATCTTACTTTTTTGGTATTAATATGCACCATCTTTTATAAAGTCATGATAGTAATCAGTAGCACTTCTTTGGTTCTGATACTTATCAAAATAAAAACTCTAGTTCTTTTTTTTTTTGACATTTATTTTTTGAAATCTAAAAGTCATGTCATAATGTACAAGTAAAAGAAAATGTAAAAATACTACTTACTTAAGATGGTTATTTTTTGTTTGTTTATTTGTTTTTGTTTGGTTTTTTTTTGCAGTTTTTGGCCGAGGCCCGGTCTGAACCTACCACCTCCAGTATATGGGGCTGGCTCCCTACTCCTTTGAGCCACATGTGCTGCCCAAGAAAGTTATGTTTTCACAAAGGAAAAAAACCAAATACACCAATTATAGTTATTTGTCCAAAAACTTTAGAATTAAGAGAACTGAATTTGGCATTTAATGTGTGGCTAGATATACATTTTGAAACCCCTGCAAAGATAACAAAAGCTGGAAAAAAAAATAACATTAACAATTTTGGATATGGAAACACATGGGAAATTTATTATTTTTTCTTCTTTCCACTTTTATTTTCAGGATATTCTATATAATTATTTTAGTATCACTACATTTTAGCTATTATTTTAAATATATTTCTGAAACAAAATAAAGAATTCCTGACAACATACCTCACCTCTGAATTGTTCTTTATGAAGGCACTGGTTGGACAATCTTTTCTTGTGTCCCTATTTCTATACTTGTCTTAGTAAAAAATTCTACAAAAGAATTCTAAATTTCAGCAACATCCCTCTAATTCCTATCCAAAGAAGCATAGTCTCCCAAGAATGTAATTCCCCAACCCTTAAGATCTCTGATCTACATGCCAAGAAAATTGTGCCTTTTCCTTCTCCCAGTTCCCAAATATCCTTAGTACAGAAACACTGCTATAAAGGCATCAAACCATTACAACTTTCTCAGTTCTGATTTTTCTACTGCCTTTGACAAAACTGCTAATATTGTCACTGCTATCTCTCTCAATACATCAATCAATGCAATAAAAGGATTTTTTTTTTGAGACAGAAAAAAGCTGTCGCTCACAGCAACCTCCAACTCCTGGGCTCAAGCGATACTCCTACCTCTGCCTCCTCCCAAGTAGCTGGGACCACAGGCGCCCGCCACAACCCCCAGCCATTTTTTGGTTGCAACTGTCATTGTTGTTTGGTGGGTCGGCCTGGATTCAAACTCACCAGCTCAGGTGTATGTAGCTGGCACCTTAGCTGCTTGAGCCACAGGCACCGAGCCAAGGAAAGGATATTTTTAAATAGTTTTTTTTTTTTTTGAGACAGAGCCTCAAGCTGTAACCCTGGGTAGAGTGCCCGGGGCCTCACAACTCACAGCAATCTCAAACTCCTGAGCTTAGGCCTCAGCCTCCCAAGTAGCTGGGACTACAGGCGCCCACCATAACACCCAGCTATTTTTTGTTGTTGCAGTTGTCATTATTTTTTAGCTGGCCCTGGCCAGGTTCAAAGCCGCCAGCCTGGGTATATGTGGCCAGCTCCTCACTGAGTTATAGGCACCACCTAAACAGGTACTCTCTAATGACTGCATTATAATTTCTTACATTGCATATGATATGCCGACCATGTTCCATCAGCCTTCAATTCACACAATAGTAAAAATATTTCATGTTTCAGTAGTGATAGCTGTAGAAATGCTAAGTTTTACATGTACAGAACATAAGCTTCATGAAGACAATAATTATTTTTCTATTTTGTTACTGCTATATTCCCAGGTCCTAGAGTTATATGTAGCATTTATTTAGTAGGTATTTAATAAATGCCTATGGAATGGATAAATGAGTATTATATGTGGTAACACGTAGTTTTTTCCCTGTCACCGTATTCTTCCGCAAGTAGGATTCTAATCTATAGAAGTACCGTCAATCAAGAACAGATGAGGCCATAAACGTCTTAGTAAATGATCTTCTACTACATTAGCATCACATCTTTCAACTCAATCTTCATGCTGGCAGAGACAAGTTCAGCTGGCCAGTTAATCATTAAACATTTCAAAGCACTGCTCTAATAACTACAAAAGAGTATATGCATCCAGCTGAGTTTAATGCATAAAATTACTTGTTATTTCTTAGATTATGTACACAAATTATTAACTATTAAAGTAAAGTTTTCAAAATCAGATCTGTTCAGTCTGTCTGGTATGTCTAGGGAATTTTCAATACAACAAAAATTCTCACACTCATCTTCTGAATGGCCCAGATTACAAATGTTCACTTACTACTTTTTGTACTATGCACGGAACAAAAGGATGCGGTTTTTACCAGAATGGTCTCACAAACAATAGCTGACTGGATTAACTAAAATTTGGGGACCAATCTGTCACAAGAGTCTTATAAAGAAAAAATCTAGTTGGGGAGGGCAACTCATAGAGATTAAAAGTCTCTTTTATCGACAGGAAAATCATGTAATTCTTTTCTCAAATGAAAAATAAAAAACGTGACAAATGGTGCTTGAGCTTATTTTTACAGGCCTTCTGAACATTTGTCTGCCTGAAGATAATGAGTCCACAATACAGAGGTAAAAGTTCTTTGAATACAAAAGAGGCTACAGAATAACTGTCAAAATTAAAAACAAAGTACACCGTCTTCATAATGTTTTCCAGGGAATAACATTTCTAAAGCATCATTCAAAGCAATAAATTTGAAATACTCACTTATGAATGTTATCCAGAACTTTTTAAAACAATATTACTTAATATATACAGTCTATAAGGAAAACATTATAATGAAGTTTAACTGCATTTCAGTTATAAGTAAGGAAAAACCCAAAATACTTACTTTGTAAATAGTGCAAAACCATCAATACAAGACTATAGCTGTTTAAAGTACCACGACTGGCATCATTTATCTGATGGTGACTTGCCCACTTCTTAATCACCAGCACTAATGGACGAACTCGATTTTCAACTGAAAGTAAAATTAAAACTTAAAAATGATAACAAGATATTATAGTTTCGTTAAAAGTTTACATCATTTCCCAACTCCATTCCAAAAAAGGGCATTGCCTCCCTGTACATTAAACACTGTGCTTACCATAAATATGTCTCCTTTCTGTTTTTTTTTTTTTTTTTTTTTGAGACAGAGCCTCAAGCTGTTGCTTTGGGTAGAGTGCTGTGACATCACAGCTCACAGCAACCTCCAACTCCTGTGCTCAAGCAATTCTCTTGCCTCTGTCTCCCAAGTAGCTGGACCTACAGGCGCCCACCACAATGCCCAGTTGTTTTTTGATTGCAGCCATCATTGTTGTTTGGCAGGCCCAGGCTGGATTGGAACCTGCCAACTCAGGTGTATGTGGCTGGCACCTTAGCTGCTTGAGCCACAGGCGCCAAGCCCATAAATACATCTTACTTCTAAAATTTAACTTAGTTACCGTTTAAAAATTATCAGTTATTTAAATGCACTTGATTTACCTGTAACTCTAGTAGTAAATGATTTTAGTGTAGCAATATAATGCAAATAAGACTCTATTATACTTAAACTAACAAGATGTCACTATTTACTACACACATCTTTAAAAAGGAAAGAAGTAAGGGGAAAAAACAGAAGCTGATAATTAGAAACGAACCAAAAACTTACGGTATGCATACGTTCTAAGAAGGAATGTGTTTCTTATTCCAGCAGTGTTGTTTACATTCAAGTCAAACTCCACACAACTGTTAAAAAAATAAATAAAGGAGTGATTAGCTCCTTTTCTAATCACTAAGTTAATGCCCAGATTCTAGCCAAGGATGCAAAATAGCAAGGACCAAAAGGCTATAGATCTGTTTTTATTTTATTTAATTTTTTGAAACAGAGTCTCACTCTGTTGCCTAAACTAGAGTGCCTCGGCATCAGCCTAGCTCACGGCAACCTCAAACTCCTGGGTTCCGGTGATCCTCCTGCCTCAGCCTCCTAAGGCTGGAACTACAGGTGCCCACCACAACACTCAACTCATTTTTCTATTTTTAGCAGAGATGGGGTCTCACTCTTGTTTAGGCTGGTCATGAACTCCTGAGCTCAAGTGATCCTCCCACCTGGGACTCCCAGAGTGCAAGGATTACAGACATGAGTCACCCACACCCAACCTAGGAAACTCTTAACATCATTTACTTGGCAGATAGTCAATAAATATTTATAGATCTGATGGATGTTTAGGTGAATGAAAAGGAAGGCTTCAGCCAGGCATTAAGGTTTATTTAATAAAAACATATTTAAAAATCACATATATAAAGTATGTATATTCAATCAATTCTCACTATTCACAATAGTTATGTTCTGTAAAGTCACTCTAAACACTGAATTTGTAAGTACTGTACCATTGCTCATCGGGTAAACACAGGGTCAGGTTTCTGCTAGGCTGGTCACATCATGTTCATAAACTGATCAATAAATAACGTTGTTTAATGTTGTGTTTCTGTTTAAAAACATTTTGTTTATTTAATATATACAGTTGATTCATTAACAGTGAACTCATAGCCAAAAGCACTGTACTGATGCCTGAAAAAAAGCCTATCTAACAAACATTTTCTCCACAGAGCACATCACAACCTTCTTGCAATTGGGGACACCACACCTATGCTTGGGAGCCATTCTAAACAGCAAAAAAAGTATACAATGTGAAAAACATGGCAATAGGCTCAGAGCCTATGGCTCAAGCAGCTAAGGCGCTAGCCACATACACTTGAGCTGGCGGGTTCCAATCCAGCCCAGGCCTGCCAAATAATAATGATGGCTGCAACCAAAAAATAGCCGGGCATTGTGGCGGGTGCCTGTAGTCCCAGCTACTTGGGAGGCGGAGGTAGGAGAATTGCTTAAGCCCAGGAGTTGGAGGCTCCTGTGAGCTGTGATACCTCGGTATTCTCTACCCAAGGCGACAGGCTGAGGCTCTGTCTCAAAAAAAAGAAAAACATGGCAATAACTAGACACCAGACTATGACAGAAACATTGGTTTGCAGTAGTAAACTGTAATAAGAAAGCAGGGTCACCTTATTCTACCTAGGAACGTGAAATGGGCAATTCGAAATTTTTGCCACTCTGTGGCAAAGAATGACCACTAACGCGTATGAATATTGACCAGAAAGTGAGAGGGGTGGTTTACAAAAATACTTTAGCAAGTAGGCTAAATTTGTAAATATGGAGTCCAAGAATAAGGATCAACTCAGTGTTTATGCATATAATTTAAGTACTACTTTTATAAAACTGGACTTGATAAACATGATTTATCATTCATTTTTCACTAATAAAAAAATCAACGCCTATTTACACTTTAAATTCAGGTATTATATGAAAAGATTCTTTTTTTATACGAAAAGATTATAATACTAGTGCTCATAAAAAATTCAGAACCCAACCCAGTTTAAATAAATGAATATAAATTTTTAAGTGGAACAAATGTATCTTGTTTTTTTCTTTTATATTTATTACTCTGGGTATTATATGTACAATTCATTATATGAAATATAACTTGTTTAATCATAGTTGCATTTACAACAGAACTTAAACTACATTCTTGAGCACTGCACTTCCAAAAGGCAAGAAATCATTTAAAAATTTAACATATAAACATGTATATAAACTGAATTGTCTTGAATAATCAGAATGTCAAGCAGAATACGTAGGGTTAAGCATATGAAAGAACTGTTCAGACTATTTTTAAAAATTATTTGAAATACTAAGTAATTTCTAAAAACCGAAGAAGATAAGCTACTTGCTATAACATGTATTTCTTGATTTTAGATGAATATCTAAAAATGATCTAAAGCAACTGAAAAAAGAAAGTTCAGTAATTACTGACCTGACTTTATCCCTGAACTTCACAATTGGCACTTTTGCTCTAATCAGTTGAGGTCTCTCAATGTAGCCAGCTAAAAGATAAAGGATAATGTAAATACATGCAAATGTTTCCCAAATTTACAGCATTCCAATCCATTGTTTTAAAAATAGTACTTTGCAAAGCTAAAACCATTTAAGAAAATGTTGTCTTTGAGAAACAAAGCAAATAAGTGAGGACATTATTATTAAATTCTTTTAAGACTGGAGGGTCCAGTAATACCTTAGCCTGCTATGTGGAGGTTTTATATTATTTTCAGGAATGTGGTCTAATACCTAATACATACTATCTATAAAGAAGTTCGTCAGACCTTTATAAGAATGAAAAAATAACTAGGCTAGTGGCAGGGGAATAGCTAGATTCTGAGGATAGCACAGAGTAAGATATTGTGGTAGCCTCAGAAAGCTTATTTACTGAGGCTTAAATATGGAAATGCTTTGCAACATGGTACTCGGGCTGGGACACAGTCACTGAAGTATGACCTCTATGAGGTAAAAATACATACATACAAATTTTTTATTCTATAAAACTTGTAGAAAAATTTGAGTTTAGATTAATAATGTTTATTGTAGGCAAAAGAAGGAAAATACTGAAATGTATTTTAAAAAATCACAAAATGAGCAACTTTTAAATTTTGTGACTACAGAATAAAATAGTGCCAGATTCTTTTTAAAACCTCAAAATTTTGTTATGTTTTTACTACCAAAATTATAAAATACATCTAACTTCAAAATAAAATTTATGTGCAGGAATTCAGTGAAGCATAATGAAAAACAAGATCAGAGTTACAAGTTATGAGTAACAATACACCAATAAACTATGCTCCAAGCATGTTACTGAACCCACTCATCAATCTCTTCAACTATTAAAAACAATAACCAAAAGGGAAAAAACTCTTCTTTTAAATTAGATAATCTCAAAAGTCTCATCTACTTTAATATTTTATGATTCTAATATTAGCTATTACAAATCCACTTAACGTATGAATTATTATTTTTATTTTACAGATACAAAATTGTAAGACCACTGAAACAAGTCACTTGATTTATTTCTCTCCCACAATAAATATAAGTTTTTCAAGGGCAGTAAGTTGTTACTTGACTTTCTATTGTCCAGCTCAAACCCTGGCAAATAAGAAGTTATCGGTCATAATAAACGAACAAATGTATAAAATGTCTTTCCAATATCACATAGTTAGTATGACTTCAACTTTCTCCAAGACTCTGTGAAAATTTAAAATGTCATTATTTGAGATGGAGTAACAGATTAAAATCTGTTTAGAGTCAGTTTATTCAAAGAGTAAAATCTTACAATAAAATGGCATAAGTCAACAATTTTTTGTAGTTAAGACATTTGGGCCTCATGTTCAGTGATAATATTTTTTTTTTGAGACAGAACCTCAAGCTATCCCCCTGGGTAGAGTGCCATGGCATCACAGCTCATAGCAACCTCCAACTCCTGGGCTCAAGCGAGTCTCCTGCCTCTGCCTCCCAAGTAGCTGGGACCACAGGCGCCCACCACAACGCCCGGCCATTTTTGGG
>CAUYQV010127864.1:0-16181 GCA_963574575.1 Galagoides demidoff
TTTTTTTTTTTTTGAGACGGAGCCTCAAGCTGTCCCCCTGGGTAGAGTGCCATGGCATCACAGCTCACAGCAACCTCCAACTCCTGGGCTCAAGCAAGTCTCCTGCCTCTGCCTCCCAAGTAGCTGGGACCACAGGTGCCCGCCACAACACCTGGCTATTTTTTGGTTGCAGCCATGATTGTTGTTTGGCGGGCCCGGGCTGGGGATTCGAACCCGCCACCTTAGGTGTACGTGGCTGGCGCCTTAGCCGATTGAGCCACAGGCGCCGAGCCTATGCTGGATCTTTCTGGAGTGCTTTTACCTCTCAGTAATTCCCCCACGTTACCAGGTGAGAAAAAGCTTGCTGGTTTCTGTCTCTGATGAAGAAAGGCAGAGCCGTACTTTCTGGCCCAGGCCTCTGTAACTCCTCCCACCTCAAGGTGGATAATCTTCAACTCTAAAATTGTCAGAAGAGCTTGGCACAATTAAACTGGTGATTATTTTTTAGTTATTTAATACAAACCGATGTTTGGAAATGTTCTTGATGATGTTTATAAATTGACTGAAATATAGTTTCTCAGCATGAAGACTTTGCTTCTTTTTCACATGTGAGGCCTTTAGTTTCTAAAGAAAATGGTATCACAAAGGTTCTTTGACGTTCATAGAATAGTAAATGTGGGGAAAGTAGATGACAAGGCAGCATGCACTGTGTGATTCCATATTACGCCAAAGAAAAAATATTCTTATGTGATTTAAATAGACTGGAAGGATGTATACCTAATTTTTATATTAAACACATTACCTTTGAAAAAAAGAAAAAAAGATATTTGTGAAATATATAAAGTATCTCAAAGGTGAAAATATTATGAATAATATTAGCAGAAAAACCAAATCAGAAAAAAAATTATAATTATGAAAGGATTGTGGTTCTGAAGATTTGAGCATCATAATTCTTTTTTTTTTGAGACAGAGTCTCAAGCTGTTGCCCTGGGTAGAATACCATGGCATCACAGCTCACAGCAACCTCAAACTCTTGGGGTCAAGCAATCCTCTTGCCTCAGCCTCCCAAGTAGCTGGGACTACCGGCACCTGCCACAATGCCTGGCTACTTTTTTGTTGGAGTTGTCATTGCTGTTTTAGCTGGCCCGGGCTGGGTTCCAACTCACTAGCCTCAGTGTCTGTGGCTGGTGCCCTACTCAATGAGCAATGGGCGCCGCCAGCATCATGATTCATACTCATTTCTGTCATGAAACCTTCCACTTTCCAAAGACAGAAGGAGAACACTTCCCCCACAAAAAGCCTTCTTGTGCTGTTTTCTTAATAAAGATTGATATATTTATCTTTTGCATTCACAAATGGTAGCAGTTATCATCAGCATCCCTTTTTGTAACGTCTGTAAATAACTCCTACAATCAGCAATTTTCCCAGGCATCCTTCCTCTCAAATAAATGTTGTGCAAGCAAGAATAATGAGTCAACTTCTCAACTGTCACTCTTTATTCTTTTTTCAAATCTTTTGAAACATCAATTCTTTTGGTTTTTAGATGTTTTATATTTTCTTTGCACAATATTCCCAAGGGAAAATGCTAAGGCATGATATTTTCAAAGAAAAATTTTTGTTTAATTTTCCCCACTAGTTTGAGCTTTCAAGTGAATATCTGCCAGGCAAACTCTAGCATACCAAAATACCAATAATTGTAACAAGTATACTATTGTGTTTTACACTTTTTTTTTTTTTTTTGAGACGGAGCCTCAAGCTATCATCCTGGGTAGAGTGCCATGGCGGCACAACTCACAGCAACCTCCAACTCCTGGGCCTAGCCAATTCTCTTGCCTCAGCCTCCCGAGTAGCTGGGACTACAGAGGCCCGTCACAATGCCTGGCTATTTTTTGGTTGTAGTTGTCATTGTTTGGCAGGCCCGGGCTAGATTCAAACCTGATAGCTCTGGTGTATGTGGCTAGTGCCTTAGCCACTTGAGCTACAGGTGCTGAGCCGGTGTTTTCCACTTTTGAAGCTTTACACATAATTCACAGATAGACGTCTAACACTTGGGAAACTATTATTCCTACCAAATATTTCTCATAACCCCTTTTCTCTGTGGCCTGACAGGAAAGTCAAGCTGCTTTTCAAGCTTATTACACTTCACAGAGCCCTCATTCTACCCAATATGTTTGCAAATTAAGTCAGGAAGTCAAGAGGGAGCTGGGAAAGTATATTTAAGATCAAGTAAGTGACATGAATTCAACTCAAAAAAGCCCAATGAAAAACAAAAGAGAAATGCAAGTTTGTGTGGTCTGTACAGAACCTATCCTAAGATGACATAACTGAATGAACCACAAGTATGGGTGGTTAGGGAGTGCCTATTGCTCCCTCTTCCTCCTTTTTGAGTCTGATTACAGATACAAGTAACCAAATAGAAATCAAGGTATTAGCTTGGTGCCCATAGTTCAGTGAGTAGGGCACCAGCCACATACGCCAAGGCTGGCGTGTTGGAGCCCAGCCCTGCTAAATAACGACAACTGCAACCAAAAAAATAGCTGGGCATTGTGGTGGGCTATTGACCCAGCTATAGTCCTGTAGTCCCAGCTATTTGGGAGAGTGAGGCAAGAGAATCGCTTAAGCCCAAGAGTTTGAGGTTGCTGTTAGCTGTGACACCATGAAACTCTACTGAGGGTGACATAGTGAGATTCTGTCTCCAAAAAAAAAAAAAGAAAGAAAGAAAGAAAGAAAGAAATCAAGGTATTTATTACTGAAAGGGTAGGTCTCTCTGTTTCTCCCTGGAGAAGATCAAGTAAGTGACATGAATTCAACTCAAACAAAAAAGCCCTGGAGATGGTGGTCTGGACCTGAGGCCAAAATGGGGTTTCCTAAGCCCTTCTCCAAACTGCAGAACATTTTTTACCTAATCCATCAATGTGCAAGCTGGGAAACCGAAATAGAGAGAGTACAGCCACACCTCAAGGGACTGGAGCAGACAAACCTGTTCCTCTCAGGTCTCCTTATGCCGCAGAGACTGGCTGTGCAAGGCAGACTCTACACACTAGCCAGTGGTTAGTGAGAACAGATGGTGTGGCCCAATGGAGAAAAAAATGGTCTGGCTTGGCAGGATTTTACCTGCCCCTCCTTGGCTATGGGAGAGGCACATCCAGAAAGGGCATCACCTTCTGCTGTTTCCCCTGTCTGATCCAGGTCATTCTGCAGCACTGCTTTAATACAGTGTCTTTTTAATTTTAGTCATAACAATTGTCCAAACAACATATCACCTTAAAAACTTTTGAAAAGATGCCACCTTGGAGAATGTGGTGGAGTTTAGTAACCATTTGTTTGCTCTTCCATTAATTATCCTGGGTCCAACTGAAAACTCAATAATTTCTTCCCCAGAATTCGGCTTTCAAGATGTCAACATTTAGGATTTTAATCTTTTACAATTTTTGGAATTTTAGATGTTAGGGATTTTAGACTTTAAGGATTTCTTGTCCTTAAGGATTTTGACTTTTCGGAGTTGTGACTTTCGGGGTTATGGTGTTTAGCATTGTGTCTTTCAGGACTGTGATTGGCACTGGCAAATATCTAGAGACCCAAAGTAAAAAAGGAATGAGCCACTACACAAAAACAGATGAATTTTAAAAACATTATGCTGAGCAAAATAAGCCAGACATAACAATACGTATGATTCCATTTGTATGAAACTCAAGTAAAGGGGTCAAGTGGGGAATGCTTACAAAGAGGAAGGAGGGAAATTTGGGGGATCGATGGAAATGTTCTAGATTTTTGTTATGGTGGTGCTTGCGAAGGGTCAAAATTCATCAAATGATACATTTTAAAGGGTTCTGCCAAATGTATGTAATTATACCTCAAAAAAGTTGATAAACCCAAAAAGACTTCAGGAAAGAGTACAGGTTCAACGAAGGGGCAAGTAGGAGAGATCCATAGACTAGTCACACTTTGAGCTTTGAATGTGAAAAATAAAATTTTGTTCTATATGTGAAGAGACCCAAACTGGAGAGTACTGGGATATGTTGCCAAATCATCTGATAATAGCTCTTATTCTGGGCGGCTCCTATGGCTCAGTGGGTAGGTTGCCAGCCCCATAAACCCAGAGTGGCAGGTTCAAACCTGGCCCCCACCAAACTGCAATGTTGTCACGGGCGCCTGTAGTCCCAGCTACTTAGGAGGCTGAGGCAAGAGTAAACCCAGGCGTTGGAGGTTGCTGTGAGCTGTGATGCCACAGCACTCTACTGAGAGTGACAAAGTGAAACTCTGTCTTTAAAAAAAAAAGAGCTCTTATTCTTTGAAGTGGTACAGATAAGGGAAATGAAGTTTTTTTTCTTACTATTTAATTTATTTTGTTTTTGTTTGTTTGTTTGTTTGTTTGTTTTAGAGACAGGGTCTTACTCTGTTGCCCAGGCTGGAGTGCAGTGGTATAATCATGGCTCACTGCAGACTGAGCAACAGAGGAGGCAGCAGAAGGATCTCAAGAGATCTTCCCACCTTAGCCTCCTGAGCAATAGGAACTATGGGCAGGTTCTGCTGCACTAGGCTAATTTTTAAAATATTTTTATTTTTTGTAGAGACAAAAGAGTCTCACTATATTGCCCAGGCTGTTCTTAAACTCCTGACCCTGAAGCATTTCCTTACCTCTTATTTTTTAACTGCCACCTCGTATCCTCTGCTTCAGTCTATTAATTGTACAAACTCAAAGAAACAATTCCCACAGAGTCTGTGTACCTGTGGAGAGAGAAAGAGACATTTTTAGGGTTTAAGCATTACTTCTTTGGACCTATGTGCGCCCTTATTAATCATGTGAGGTAAAAAACAAAACAAAACAAAATAAAAAAAAACACCATTCTCTCCCCTTTTGCCTTCACATTTTCTCACAAACCATGGGCATGCTTGTGGATTATCACATCTCATCAATTTCGTTTACTACCTCTCTGCTGACAAATTGTGTTTTTTAGCAACTCATAGAGAATTTTCTGTCAATTTTATCCTATCCAAAGAGAACCTCTACAGAGATTCACTGTGGTTGTGATTAACCAGTGTAACAAGGAAAGGCTTTAAAAAGCACAGCACCAATTTAGTAGGTTTTTGATGCTCAAGATATCTTTGTGAATCAAGAAATACAATCACTTTGGTTTTAAAATTAAAATTCGCTTTCGTAGAGGGACCCCTTAAAAATTCCACTTTTCATTAAGTTTTAAGGCCATTAAAGTTCTATTTATTCTATCTATAAAATCTACCTAAGGTAACACTCATCTGTTTTTTCCTTGATTAACGTTTGCTTAATTCAAATTGAACCGACTAAACGTCCTTTAACAATTAAACTCATATGCAATTTCGTGAACAACTTTTTATATACTTTAAAGTGTATTTATAATTTTAATATATTTTGTTTCCCTTTAGGAACTTCAAATGCATATTTATAACCCTAAAAGCAAAATGTTCTCAAGTTCTTAACTTTTATAAAGCAAATAAATTAAATTTGGGGGAATTTCAAGTTCTCTTAAATTTTCCAGTTATACTTTTTAACTTAGATTATCTCAAACTTTTAAACTTTATGATCACAAGCCTAAAATCAGTTTATTCAATTAAAATTGAAAACCCAAGGGAAATCTCTCAGATTCTCAAATTTACCAAAATCTCTTTACTATTTCATACTCAACCAATACACAAGATTATCCCATAACTTAAAATCTATTCATATCATTAAAGTTTCTTTTTTTGAGACAGAGTCTCACTTTGTCACCCTCAGTAGAGTGCTATGGCATCACAACTCACAGCAACCTCAAACTCTTAGGCTTAAGTGATTCTCTTCCCTCAGCCTCCCCAGTAGCTGGGACTACAGGCACCCACCACAGCGCATGGCTATTTTTTGGTTGCAATTGTCATTATTGTTTAACTGGCCTGGGCCAAGCTCGAACCTGCCAACCTCGGTGTATGTGGCCGGTGCCCTACTCACCAAGCCCCAATATTCATTAAAGTTTCAATACTATAGGATTGATATACTTCCATCTCTCTATTTAAATTCTAAACTTTTCTGGGGTTTATTTACCCCCCAAATTTTGGAGGCTGAGACTTAGGATCTAAGATGACACATTTTTGAGTGATTTTTATCAATGCCAAAAATGGGTTATCTGAGTCCTTTTCAGAGTCATTAATGCAAAGGAGTTTAAAGTCCATGCCCTTCAGATGTGGTTGATTTTTCCCTGGTTAAAGATAAAAATTCAACTTTTATTATCTGATTTCTGTAGACTAAGTTCCTCCAACTCCAACATTCCTTATCCACTTCAGTAATTTCTTCGTGCATCACTGAATCTTGTGCTCTCTTCATATCCTTCCTGGTTTCTGTAAATCTTCCTCTGGCTCTGCTATAACACACCAAAATTATGCAAAGGACACCTGGATAATGAGTTTAACATACAGTTATGCATACTTCCATATGTAACACGTAAATTTCCATTTAATTATATATACTTAATGAATATCAACAATTTTCCCAGTCACATAAGCTCATCCAAACCTAAATCACTACTCTATATACCCAATTTTTTGTGAAAAGATTACACATAATATCACTATAACTGGCTTGGCACCTGTGGCTCAAGTGGCTAAGGTACCAGCCACATACACCTAAGGTGGCAGGTCTGAATCTAGCCCGGGCCCGCCAAACAACAATGATGACTACAGCCAAAACAAATAGCCAGGCGTTGTGGCAGGTACCTGTGGTCCCAGCTACTTGGGAGGCTTAGCCAGGAGACTCGCTTGAGCCCAGGAGTTGGAGGTTGCTATGAGCTGTGATGCCACAGCACTCTACCCAGGGGGACAGCTTGAGGCTCTGTCTCAAAAAAAAAAAAAAATCACTATAACTACATATTTTAAAGTCTAATGTCTTCACAAGTTACTCCTTTGAAACTTTCTTCTGCTAAATAGTAACTCAATATCACAAATGCTAAATTTTCTTCTTATGGTCTTGTAGCATTCTGCTTGCCTTATAAAGCCCTGGTACTATAGAGTAATTGTATGCACATTCAGTTCTTCCACTGACTGTGAGCTCCTTGAGAACAGAGAAATGGTTTTTTCTTCCTCCATCATTTATTGTGGTCAAAAATACAAAATGTAGGCAGGGCGAGGGGGCTCATGCCTATAATCCTAGCACACTCAGAGGCTGAGGTGGGTGGATTGCTTGAACTCACAGGTTTGAGACCAGCCTGAGCCAGAGCACGACCCACCCCCATCTCTACTAAAAATAGAAAAACCTGAGGCAAGAGGATCTCTTGAGCCCAAGAGTTGGAGGTTGCTGTGAGCTATGATGACGCCAGAGTACTCTATCCAGGGTGACAGCTTGAGACTCTGCTTCAAAAAAAAAAAACAATATACAGAACATAAATTTATCATTTAAAACATTTTTTAAAGTGTATAATTCAGTGACATTAAGTACATTCACAAGGGAACATGGTTTATATATATATATATATATATATATATCTTTGGTCCTAGTTTCTGGCACAGTATAAAGTTTCTGCCCTATAGAGTATAAATGCTTGTTGGATGACTTAGCTAATGAATGAATGAGTGAAAGGATAAATGATGGAATCGATATTTGTTAATCATGTAGTAAGTAGTCTTCCTCTCTCTGTATGTATGGTGTATTATGCATATATTATGTTTATGTGTGTGTGTAAATATATCTCTCTCTCTGTTTTGAAGCCTTCAAGTTTAGCAGATCCAGTGGATACAGATACATTTGATCCATCAATGGACATAAGCCCTTTGCATGACATTATTACAGCTATCAAATTAAGAAGACTACAAAGGAAGGTCAAGCACATCTTCTTTGACTGGCTGAATCACTACAGATTTACATTGGGTCAGTTACAGAATTCACTGTGTTGCTTCATATAACTGGTTCTCATTATTCAGAGTTGCAGAGAACTAACATTCAATTAAACATTTCCGCCTTCAGGGATCCTGAGGTGGTGAGTTTGCATACTATAAAGCCCTGTCCAACTGGATTCTCTCTCTCTCTTTTTTTTAAGACAGAGTCTCACTCTTGCCCCACACTAGAGTGCCCTGGTGTCATACCGCATAGCAACCACAAGCTCCTGTTCTCAAGCAATCCTCTTGCCTAGCCTTGCAAGTAGCTTGGACTACAGGTATGCACCACCATGCCTGGCCAGCTAAATTTTCTGTTTTTAGTAGAGCTAGGGTCTTGCTCTTGCTCAGGCTGGTCTTAAACTCCTGAGCTCAAGCAATTTTCCCACCATGGTCTCTCAGAGTGCTGGGATTACAGGTATGAGCCATCAATCCAGCCTGTCCACATAGATTCTTGTCATGGATTAAGGTGACCAACTGTGGTAAGAAAATAGATTATTTCATTTCCTTTCTGTTTTTGGAGCAGAGAAGCTTGGTCACTTCCCTGTTTTTTATAAGGAAAGGTGCTTTCATATTTATTTTTTGAATTAGAAAATCTTCCCACCCCTGAACCATCACCTCTTGATCTCTCCACCAAAACTTCAGTCCTCGCCAATGTCTTTTGTCCACTTTTCTGTGTTGAGAAGGGGCCTATATCTTCCTGTTAGAAAATGTTGTTGCTATATCAACTCATAGTTGGTGTCTAATTACAGAACCTATCACAGTTTCAGTTTTTGACTGGTGGTAAAACAACAGGGTTTATTCTTCTTATTCATGGAAGTTAGGTTCTAGAAAGTCTCTGCAAATGCTAACTTAGTGAACACTGAACCATTGCTCCTAGGGATAGCTCCCAGGGTCATCAATTGGTCAGTATATAATCTTATCCTATGTGTGTTTTGTCTAAAAACATCTTACTTAAAATATATTGGTGATATATTAACATTGAATTATGGCCAACAGCACTGTAACTCATGCCTGAAAGAAGCTTATGCTATAAATGTATTTTCTCCTTCCAGTACATTATAGCCTTCCTGAGCTTAGGAACACTAGACAATAGGCCACTTAAAATAGCAAAATCACCAACAAAAAGCACACAAAAAAATGTGAAAAACATATTAAATAGACCATGAAGAGGATGCTTGTTTATAGTATGAGAGCCAAAATAAGAAGGCAGCAGGCCAGAAACAGTGGCTCATGCCTGTAATCCTCACACTCTGGGAGGGCGAAGTTGGTGGATGGCTTGAGCTCACGAGTTCGAGACCAGCCTGAGCAATAGCAACACCTTAAAAATAGAAAATTTCTATTTCTAAAAATAGAAAAACTGAGGCAAGAGGATTGCTTTGAACCCAGAAGTTGGAGGTTGCTGAGAGCTATGATACCACAGCACTCTGTCCAGGGTGACAGCTTGAGACTCTGTCTCAAAAAAAAAAAAAAAAGAAAAAAGAAAAAGAAAAAAGAAAGAAAGCGTAGTGTAGGCTTGTTCAACTTCAACTGGGAATATGCCCGAGAGGCAATTCATTTTTTTCACTACTTTACATGTGACCATGAGAGTGCCATAAATACTGACTTTGGTTTTACAAATAAATTATAGCAAATAGGCAAACCCACAAATGTGGAACCTATAAATAATGAGCATCTGCTATATGCTAAATCCAAATGAAAGCATCTCCATTTGAGGAGGTAGTTTGCTATATACTGTGCAATATAGCAGACCTTCCCAAAGGTTATGCCACAAATGTTTACACAGGAACTGAAAAGTGGAAATTCCCAGCCTTCACATCAGTCCAGCTGGACTGGAGCCCCTGGGACAGTGGGCTCCACCTACAAGCCACCTAGTAAATTTATCCCCATGTGCCACACAAATACATCCTATTTTCTTTTTAAATCTTTTTCATATTTTCATTTTTAAATATCATATTTTCTATGATAAGAATCTATATATATAAAGTTTTACACTAAACAGTTTTCTATGTGAATAAACATTTTGGAAGTAATAATCTATACATAGCATGGTAAAAGCACAATTTTAAGAATCAAATGACCTGTCAAAAAGCCTGATTCTGCTTCTGTCTAGCTGGGTGACTTGGACTTGCCTGTGGTATCATGAAAATAAGAGTACTCAGTTCATGGGGGTACTTAATTCAGTGAGATAATGTATTTAAAATGTTTGGCTAATTTCCTGGCACAAGATAAGCACAAACTTCTATGGATGAGATTTGTTGATAGCCCAGAAATATTCCTTGTTTGTTACGTAGATACCGTGTGTCCTCTGAGCAGAATAAGAGGTGCATTTAAAATAAAAGACCCAACAGAAAGGATGTTCTATAAATGCATGAAGGAACCTTAATACAGACAGTAATAATATTAATCATGTCAGGGATGGTTAACATTTACTGATACTTACTATACGCTCACTAGCAGCCAGGTTGACTCATACAGCTCAGCCTGCAGTTGACTCGTTCTGCTAAGGTTGTTCAGTGGAATGCATTCTGTTTATATTTCAGGAATGGAATCACTGAACCTTTGCAAAACACCAGTGTTTTTTCCACAAAGAATGATCAGGAAACAAGAAGTGTCATCAGCAAAACTTTCTCTAAAACAAGGTGCAAAAGAAAAGGATGAAGAAAAGGAATATCTTCGATACCATCGTACTTTCTTGGAGCTGAAGGGTATCTATAAGCCTTTGCCTCTCCGTGGCAGCCGGAGGACCCCAACTAGCCATCAGTCCCTCCGGTAACCAGCCCATTTGTCTTACTAATTCATCCAGCTCCTGGCTGAAAAAGCATTACAGTTCACCCACAAATGCTGAGCAAGGCCTGTTATTAAGATGCTTGACACAAGGGTTCCCTCTATAAGCAGTCTGAGTTAAGGAGTTTACATGCCACTGTCATGTAATCAATGCAAAATCTTTCCTAAAACTGGACATGCCTACATTCAAGCATTTGAGTTCTCTCCAATATGCTTCCTAAGAGGCCTCTCATTTAGCAGTGGGATTTGAGTTAGTTATGAATCAAGTCTCACTTCGTTTTCACCTGTTTAGCAAACACTTGTTTAAAACTGACCCTATGCTGAAAAGTCATTCCTTTCCAAAAATAGTCTCCCTCCAAACTTCTTTAGTATTCCTCTATAGCTCTGCTAGCACTTCCCACCTTATTTTCCATTTATTAATGGAATAGGCCAGGTGTCCTCAAACTACGGCCCACGGTCCACATGCAGCCCGCCTAGGACATTTATTTGGCCTGCCGGGTGTTTTTGCCACCACTGCCTGTCCTGCTTAGCAGCTGACTCATCCCAGGGCCTGCAGTCTGGCCCTCCAACGGTCTGAGGGACAGTGAACTGGCCCCCTGTTTAAAAAGTTTGAGGACCCCTGGTATAGGCTATATCTTACTTCCTCCTGTAGGCTTGGCGATAGTCTCTAAGTGCCATAAGTTACTGCTTCTTCTGATCTTCTTGTCCCAGTTCTCCTTATTTTCTTAATCAGCATAAAAACTTAGTTCTCTATGCTTTTGAATCCCTGGGATGAACTAGCAAGCAGGGATGATTCCTACCTCAGGCGGAGAAAGCCTCTCTGTCACCTGTGTCCAGGTTCAGGTAGAATGGGGAGGGGAAAAGGCCCTGGAGGAGCAGCTTGGTCTCCACTGAGTGTAGCCTTCAGAAGCCAGAGGCGACACCTTGCCTCTCCCACCACACAGTACCTCAAACCAGCTGGGCACACACCTGCCAAGGGCCCCAGGAGGTGAGAATCCCTGGAGCTCCCAAGCCTAATATTGCTTCAGTAACATTTGGTGAAGACTATAAATTTAAAGAAAAGTTGTAAATACAATGAGGGAAGTATTTCCTGTATTTGAAGTCTCGTCATTATACCTCACTAGTGCAGCTAAACAAAGTGGTGCTACAGACACCTGGCCATGGAATGAATTCATGCACCACTAGTCGTTACCTGCTTTGTGTTGCTGTCTGCCAGCACCATTAGCAACATAAAGACTCAGCCCCGGTTCTTTGAGGGCTTCAAGCCTGCAGGAAGACATAAGATATAGTCTATCAGTGCACGTGACCAGCACCCTAACCGTTGAGCATGGGCGCCAAGCCAAAGGAAAGGAAGGATTTTTTTTTAGGGAGCATTTGACTAGAGTCTTGAGTAATGGGAGAGGATTTGGACATCAAGTAGGGCTGATGAGCATTTTATTATAGTTGGAGAGATGAGTAATGAGAAGGACAGTGATAACACTGATCATGTCAGGGATGGCTAACATTTACTGGCCATTCACTGTACATTCACTAGGCACCATGCTAACACCGTACTTACAGGATTTCATTTCATGTTCACGACACAGCTAAGGGTGACTATAATTAATCCTTCACTGTCCTCCCTGCCCCCGTTTTAGAGGTAAAGAAGCTGAGCTCAGAGAGGTTAAGTAATTTGCCCAAAGACACAGCCAGTGAGCATCAGAGAAAGGATTGGAGCAAAGTCCTTTAGAAGGGACAGTGCAGGCAAAATTAGATGAGCAGTTTGGTTTTGCTGGAGTTTAGGGGATGGAAGATACAGACAATAGGCAGATTGGGGCCAGATTATGGCTCCTTGCCTCCAGGCCAGAACTGTGTGCAAGTAACAAGATTAACCAATCCTTAAAAATCTTCAGTAATGAAGTGAGCAGATGCTGTGTAAGGCAGTCTAAAACATTTGCTGAAATCAAAAATTACTCTAAGAAAGGGTGGGTATGGTGGTTCACGCCTGTAATCCTAGCACTTTAGAAAGGAAAACTGAGAGGATCACATGAGGCCGGGAGTTTAAAACTAGCCTAGGCAACCTAGTAAGACCCCAACTCTAGAAAAAACAGACAAATTAGCAAGACATGGAGGGATGCACCTATAGTCCCAGCTACTTGGGAGGCAGAAGCAAGAGGACTGCTTGAACCCAAGCAATACAAGAGGATTGCTCACTGAGGTTGCAGTTAACGATGATGACACCACTGCAGTGTAGCCCACGCAAAAGAGCAAAATCCTGTCTCAAAAAGAAAAATTACTCTAAGAAAGTCAAAACCCGGCTCGGCGCCTGTGGCTCAAGTGGCTAAGGTGCCAGCCACATACACCTGAGCTAGCAGGTTTGAATCCAGCCCAGGCCTACCGAACAACAATGACGGCTGCAACCAAAAAATAGCCAGGTGTTGTGGCAGGTGCCTGTAGTCCCAGCTACTTGGGAGGTGGAGGTAGGAGACTTGCTTGAGCCCAGGAGTTGGAGGTTGCTGTGAGCTGTGATGCCACAGCACTCTACTGAGGGTGACAACTTGAGGCTCTGTCTCAAAAAAAAAAAAAAAGTCAAAACCCAACCATTTCATGTTTAAGTGTAAAATTATATTTATAGCACAGTTACACAGGTAGCAGTGACATTTGAAGAGACTCATACCAATTCAATAGGGCTTCGTTTATTCATGTAAACATTTAACTGAAACTTTTTTTTTTTTGAGACAGAGTCTCAAGCTGTTGCCCTGAGTAGAGTGCTATGTTGTCACAGCTCACAGCAACCTCAAACTCTTGGGCTCAAGTGATTCTTCTGCCTCAGCCTCCCAAGTAGCTGGGACCACAGGCTCCCGCCACAACACCCGGTTATTTTTTTTGTTGCCATTGTTGTTTTAGCTGGCCCAGGCTGAGTTCGAACCTGCCAGCCTTGGTGTATGTGGCTGGTGCCCTACCCACTGAGCTAATGGGCTCCGCCCTAACTGAAACTTTTAAATCCACAATTAGACACTAAACCTTGGAATAAAAAACATAAAGGCTTCACCTAACCCATGGATTAAAAACAAGCACTGTGCATAAGGAAGACCTATTTTCTGTGTGATCACTTCTCCTTATGGCTTTTATGCTATAGATCAATTTCCAGCCAAATCCTGTGCATGATGCGTGGTGGGCAAGTGACTTCTGATACAGGGCACTGTACTGATGTAAGTACAGTGGAGCATATTAGCTATGAGAACTTTAGCAATCAGATAGCCCTCTAAGCTTCTGTTTATCTGTAGAAAGGCAATAGTAATACTTGTTTGACAAGGTTGAGTAAGAATGAAATGAGATAAACATTTCAAATTTTTTCTTTTTTCTTAGAGACAGAGTCTCACTTTGCTGCCCTCAGTAGAGTGCTGTGTTGTCACAGCTCACAGCAACCTCCAACTCCTGGGCTTAGGCGATTCTCTTGCCTCAGCCTCCTGAGCAGCTGGGACCACAGGCACCCACCACAACGCCTGGCTATTTTTTTGTTGCAGTTTGGCCGGGGCCAGGTTTGAACCCACTACCCTCAGTATATAGGGCTGGCGCCCTACCCAATGAGCCACAGGTGCCATCCAACATTTCAAGTATTTAGTACTGTGTCTGCCAGCCTATAATTCCCTGATGCAAGGTAATTAATGTTATATTCAGCCTATTAGTGAGAGAGTGAGAGATGTTTTATTGTGTACTTAAGAAGCATAGGTCGATTCTCTATACTTGTGGGTATATCAGTTAATTCCCTGACTTAAATAAATGTTTCTTTCTATTTTAACTAGCTCACAGACCCAATTCTTAGAGGGCTTAGATGATTTCTTTTCAGCACCTCATTGTAATGTCTTTCCGTCCCCTTCTAGTAAAGTCCTCAGTTTCCACCACCGTACATTTGGAGCTAAAATTGTCAAATAATCCTCAGAATTCAAGTTTATTGAATGAAACTGGGAAGAACAGTAAACAGACAAAAAAATGCATCCACCTAAGTTTTTAAAATTCATATGCTTTACAAATTACAGTAATCATTTAGTTTTCAGAGTACAGGAAAATGTTGGTGATAGCAGTAGTGTTTAGATGTCTTAAGACTCTGAGAGCAATAAACAAACATACACATTCTAGTTTAGCTATGGATCAATTAACAAAACCATGAAGTCCCCACTTTGTACTTCCAATTTTTCCTTTAAAGGACAATCAAGTTGGCACATATTTTTGTAATGGTTCACATTGGGCAAATTACTTACCCTCTCTGAGCTCAGCTTCTTTACCCCTAAATTGGGGGCAGGGAGGACAGTGAAGGATTAATTATAGTTTTTCCAAGTTACTTATTCCATCTTTTTTTCCTTGAGGATTCCAATCATATCTTTGTATAAGTACTTATTAGATTTGTTCTATTATTTTTATTTTGTCTAGATCAAATCTATCTTTTGACTACTGATTTTGTAGACTATAGAATTAGTTTTCTCTATGTGTTTTGGAATTTTGGATTCTAGGCTCATCTTGAGTGGAGAAAGTTTTTCCTATCTCTTTCTGTTGTCTGTGTGTGTGTGTGAGTGTGCGTGGATACACTCATTCCTCTCGGTCTAGTTTCTTTTTTTAGTAGACACGGGTGTTTGTCTTGCTCAGGTTGGTCTCGAACTTGTGAGCTCAAGCAATCCATCTGCCTCAGCCCCCCAGAGTGCTAGGATTACAGGCATGAGCCACCACTAATGATGGCAGCTTGGATGTCCTGCCCCAAGAATATTGGAAATATTGTAGACCCAGTCTCCAAGCCAGCAAGCAGCTTGCCTTGAGACTGGCAGTCTTGACTGGGAGGTTGTGGCTGTGTTCTCTCACCTGCCTGGGCATTAATCATCCTGTGGCCCAGCAGGAGCAGACAGTAGCTATTCTAGCCTTGTGCAAAGACCTACCCTTTTCATTGGTTTTTTAAGAAGTGAATCAGGGACCGGTGCAGTGGCTCATGCCTGTAATTTTAGCACTCTGAAAGGCCAAGGCAGGTGGATTGTTTGGTTTCAGGAGTTTGAGACCAGCCTGAGCAAAGTGAGACCCTATCTCTACTTAAAAAAAAAGAAAAGAAAAGAAAAGAAAAACTGAGGCAAGTAGATCATGCGAGCCCAAGAGTTGAGTTTGAGGTTGTTGTGAGTTATGATGATACCATGATTCTCTACCCAGAGTGACAGAGTGTGACTGTATGTCAAAAAAAAAGAAAAAGAAAAGAAAAAGAAATGAGGTAGGAAACATCCCCAATCCCCATTTCACCCTTTCTTGAGAGAGGCATTTTATTTGTTTTCTCACAAGAGCCACATTCTTGGCTCGGCGCCTGTGGCTCAATCGGCTAAGGCGCCAGCCACGTACACCTAAGGTGGCGGGTTGGAATCCCCAGCCCAGGCCCGCCAAACAACGATGATGGCTGCAACCAAAAAATGGCCAGGCGTTGTGGTGGGCGCCTGTGGTCCCAGCTACTTGGGAGGCTGAGGCAGGAGACTCACTTGAGCCCAGGAGTTGGAGGTTGCTATGAGCTGTGATGCCATGGCACTCTACCCAGG
>CAUYQV010127865.1:0-18290 GCA_963574575.1 Galagoides demidoff
GGAAGGTTGAAGTGTGCTCCTCATTCTTCTCTCTTGGCTCTGCTCCAGACCATCAGCTAAGTAGCTAAACTTCTGTCCTTTCAGCCTCCTTCTGGACGGGAGCTTCTGTAAAAAGCTGGCTGCAGTCCGCCATCTTGGCTCCGTCCCCTCTTTTGCCCATTTTTTAATCTTGTTTTTGTTTGTTTTTTTTCTTGCCAATTTAGTTGAGAACCTTGCAGATTCTGGATACTACTCCTTTGTGAACTGTTTAGTTGTGAATATCTTCCCCTATTCTGTAGGTTGTTTATTTGCTTTGTTGATTATTTCCTCTGCTTTGCAGAAAATTTACCATATTGCCCCCATCAGACGGTTATTATAAAATATCAGAACATAATAGATTTTGGTGAGGATCCAGTGAAAAAGGAACCCTTACACACTGTTGGTGATATGTAAATTAGTACAACCTCTATGGAAAGCAGTATGAAGATTCTTCAAAGAACTAAAAGTAGATCTACCATTTGATCCAGCAATCTCACTACTGAGTAAAGGAAAAAGGAGTCATTATATCAAAAAGATACCTGTACCCAAATGTTTGTCATAGCACAAGTCACATAGAAAAGGTATGTAATCATCCTAAGTGTGCATCATCTGATGAGTAATCCTTAACGAAAATATAGTGTACAAACTTGCACACATGCACACACACACACCTGTGGAGTATTCAGTGGCCATAAAAAGGAATGGAATAACGTCTTTTGCAGCAACTTGTATGGAACTGGAGAGCATTATCCAAAATGAAGTATCCAGGAATGGAAAAAATATATATCACATGTTCTCCCTTGCAGTTTGTAATGAAACATGGTTATATGTGGTCATATAGAATGATGATGTAATGGGGGAGCGTGGGAGGTAGGTGAGGGACAAAAAATTACCTATTCAGTACAGTGTACACTATTCTGGTAACCAGTCCACTAAAAGCATTGACTTCACTACTATATAATTCATTCATGTAACAAAAAAATCAGTTGTATGCTCTGAATTTATCAAAATAAATTTTAAAAAGGGAAAATTGGGGGAAAAATACATACTTTTATTAGATTTTAAATTTCATTAAGAAATGTTGGAGTGGCCAATAAAATTAGGACAATATTTAGACACAGAAGAAAGATAAACAAATAACACTGAGGGTGTAAATCAAGAAAAACAAGCAAGATAAAGCTGATTGTTGCCCTGCAGGAATGTGCAAGGTCTGTTCTTTTTAACCACATCACAGAAGTTAGAAAACGCTCAATGAGAGATGCTGGATCACAGCCTCCTTCATAAAGAGACTCAACACTCAGATGGGCAGAAAAAAAATAATCCAACACCTCTATATACGTACCCCACAAAAACCAAAGTCTAACATAGTTGTTAAATAAAAATTGTTTCAACCTTTAATCGAACATGGTCTTGCTAATACATAGAGCAAGGGTCGCCTTTCAGTATCAATGACCACAGGCAACTCTCATGTAGGTTTGGATCCAAATGAGTTACTAGCCACAAAGTTAAAAAAACAAACAATAAAACTAAGACTATACTTAAAGAGATTAATTTTAGTACACTACAGAAACAAAACTCTGATTTGTGATCTATTTGAAAGAAAACACCTCTAACATCTCTGAAATTGTAAACATCAATTTCAAGGAAATATACAACACAAAGTGCCAAGACTCATGAAGTAGCAAAGCACATTCAGAAGAACCCAAGGTGAAAGCAAATAGCACAATTAGAAATACAAACTCCTACTGGGATTATTAAATGATGAATATAAAATAAATTAGCATCTTAACACAAGAAAGTAAAATGAAACTGGAAGTATGAAAATAGGTATTGTAAACACCGTCAAACCTCTGAATAAGCAAACCCTTATAAAACTATAGATTAGTAAATAATAATTCCCGAAATGTTCAAATTCAATGGATGAGAACAATGTGTTAAGAAAAACTGAAGAGAAAATTGCTAAAGAAGATAAAGAAAGCTGGGCACTGTGGCTCACCTCTGTAATCCCAGCACTGTGGGAGGCTTAGGTGGGTGGATTGCTTGAGCTCAGGTGTTTGAAACCAGCCTGAGCAAGAGTGAGACAGAGCCTCCAAACATAGCTGGGCACTGGGTAGCACCTGTGTCTCAGGGAGTAAGGCACCAGCCCCATATACTGAGGGGTGATGGATTCATACCTGGGCCCGGCCAAACTGCAACAAAAAATAGCCAGGCGTTGTGGCGGGCGCCTATAGTCCCAGCTACTCTGGAGGCTGAGGCAAGAGAATTGCCTAAGCCCAAGAACTGGAGGTTGCTGTGAGCTGTGATGCTATGGCCCAAGGGGGGCTGGGTGGAGGGGGGAAATAGCTAGGCATTGCAATGGAAGCCTGTCCCAGCTCCCTGGGAGCCTAAGGCAAGGGGATCCCTTGAGCCCAGGAGTTTGAGGTTGCTGTGAGTTATGATGCCATGGGACTCTACCCAGGGTAACAGAGTAAGACTTTGTGTCGATAAATAAATACTTAAAAAAGAAGATAAAGACCAAGCAATTGTCCAGAAAATACCACAGAGGGTGAAAGAAAAGGAAAGAATGGGAGTGAGTTTAGGAAGGTAAACTGAGGAATTCCTGAAATTTTTCTAGTGCTAGACAGTTTAGAATAAGAATTTCAAGTACAATAGATCCCTAAGAGGAAAAATAAAAACAAGAAAAATAAAATGGCACCTAGATACATTTAGTTGCTATTTCAAAGAAGTAAAAGCAATGATGAAACCCTAATAACCTGACAATTATCAAGGAGAGCAGGAAGACATGAATCAACAAGGAATCCCCAGGAAGAGCCGCATGATGACCTCTCAGTCACAACGGGGTATACATATGACAGTGGTCGCCCACAATTATAACACCACATTGTACTGCCCCTTCTCTGTGTTTAGAGACATAGACACTGTTCTCATTCAGGTGTATGCAGTAATTGGTACAGCACGATGCTCCCCATGTCTCTACTGTAGGGTCCGTTGGCTATACCATACAGTCTGGTAGATAGTGGGCTATACTATCTAGATTTGTATAAATCTATGAGACAATATTTGAAAAGGAGGAAATCACCTAAAGACACATTCCTCAGAACATATATCCGTCACGTGACACACAACTACATAATGATTGCCTTATAATTAGATGAATCACAAATTGAACTGACTGGATATGGTATAATAGGAATACAGCTAAGAAAGTAAAGGTTCACCCTTTTACAAGTCTTTTCCAAGTTTTTCTTTTTGGATTATAATCACCTAATAGATTTACTCATGTCACTTATCATATTACATATACGCTCAAATGTATATATGTACACACACACACACATTTGAGAATCCTTAATCTAAGAATCTGAAATCTGCAATGCTCCAAAATCTAAAACTCTTTGATGCCACGAGTGAAAAATTCTACACCTGACACCTTAACTTTCCAGTGGTTCAATGTACACAACCTGTTTTATGCACAAAATAAAAACATTTTGTTAAATTAATATCGGTCTAAGTGTATAAGATACATATTGAACATAAAAGAAATTTCACATGTAGATGTATGTCCTATATTAAAAATATCTCACTATGGATATATACATTTTATAGAGGCAAAAAAATTTTGAGATTAGAAATCCTTCTGATCTCAAGCATTTTCTGGACCAGTGACAATCTACATGTGAGTATATTTAAATAGTAGGTGGAAAGTTCTTTGAAGGAACTATTGAGTAAGAAAAGGAAAGTTAAAGACATTTTTGTCTGATGAAATTCCAGGTCAGAATGAGAATGATATTTTGAATAGGTCTTATGAATTAGAACCAACACTCTAGAGCAGTGGTTCTCAACCTTCCCACTGCCGCCATGTATTTTACTGTTACAAAGGGGTCGCTACCCACAGGTTGAGAACTGCTGCCCTGGAGCAAAAGCAAAGAATCACTGTCAATATTAAATTAACACAATTGGTCTAAAGCCCAGGCAAAAGCTATCCCTAATGAAAAGATACTTGAGCTTTTGGCTTTGAATTTAAATCTTGCTGAAAGTACTAGTTTAATTAAAAAATATATATTGCATTGGAAAGAAAATCCACCCACAAAATAAAATTCAATCAATTTTTCTCCAACTCTTAAGTTTATCTCTCACAAAAGAAAGTTAAACTTTGTGCCCTCAATGAATCCCTAAAAATAAAAAGAAAGTTAAACTTTACTTAAAATCTAGGTTATCCTGGATAATCCTTCAAATCAAAATATTTTTACTGTACAACGAAATTATTACATTACTTGTGATTCCATCATTTTTTTAATTAGAAAAGTGTTTTAGTTATTTTTAAAAATTTTTTAATCTATATTATTTTTACCCCCTCCCTCCACTCATTTCCCCCGCCCGATTCCATCATTAAAACAACACTGAAATGTCAACTTCCCGAGTAGGGAAAAATATTTTGTCTAATTCAGCTGCATTTTGTGTAGCTTCAGCAGATAGTGTTGTTGTGTTGAGAATTAAAACAAACTTATTTACATGGACAATATCAACCTTGCTGGGTTAATATTGAGCTTAAGTAACTTTCAGCAGTGAGCCGTTGACATCTAAAGTTAAGGCCTAGTTCTTAATGGCTGCAAAGGAAAGGGGTTATTTTGACAGGCTTTGGTCTGGCCATATCTCCTAGAAGTAGTTGTGAGACATACTAAAAAGGCTTAGCTAACTTTACAAATAGAAAATAGAAGCCTTTTATTGAGTATAGTATTTATAAAATTTAGTTATTTTTATGATTGTCACTATATCTTACAATGACGGTACAAATTTAATTAGTAAAAAAAAATCTAAATAGCTATGTAAATAAATGAGACATAACTTATCTTTTAACTAACCAATAAAGTTACTCATCAGTTATGTGTAATAGAAAATAAATTCATAATATCCGCATAAAAATTAACATCCAATCATAAAGTAACAATGCAGTCAATGAATTTCAGTATACTTATTATGAGAGTCTGAATGTAGAAGATAATTTTTATTTTTATAGGAAGTAATTAAGTAATCTGGTGATAAAATAACTTAGATTACTTTTTCCCTTCAAATAGTATCTGTTTGACACAACCAGCATTTGTAATTGCTTTATAAGTAGTGGATGATTTATAAGAGTTGAAGGTTTTGTTTGCTTTGTTGTGTGTTAGCATTCATGACTGCATTGTTTTAATTTATTCTAAACATTTATAAATGTTATTAGAACAACCAATGATATTGGCACTAAGTACAATCTCAAAGAGGCAGGGATGGTGTCTGACAGTCAGGAAACAGATAGTCTTATATGTGAAGACTTCACTGCCTTTAATAGGGAGGAATTATTTCTTTTCAATAACATTAAATTGGACTGGACAGGGAGTGCTGAGAAATCCACACTCTTGAAGCCCAGGTGCAGAGTTCATGGTCCAGACGGTAGAAATACATCACTTACCACGGCCGCTGAGCGGCTCACCCCAGAGCAGCAACCACCAAGAGCAGCCTGTTGCAGAGAAGGGGCAAAAATATAGACACTCTCCACTTCTGTACAAGTGCTCAGGGACTAAGGAGAACAGGGGATGTAGCAGAAACTCAGAAAAAAAAAATTGGAAAAACATGTAAGCAACCTTTTAAGCATCCACTAAGCCCAAGGAGAAGGAGATAGGACATGACTTAAAAACCAAACACACCACAAACCAATAATATGTGCTATGGGAGATAAGAATGTTTTAATTAAAACCAACCAGATATTTTTAGGAAAAGGAAAAAACCAAGTTATGAGTATATTTATTCGTTCTAGACATGCCCATTAATAAAACACAAAATCTGCAAATGGTTACTTTTGCTAACCACCGAGTGAACACCACTTCCTGACTGACACTGTCATTTCTTCCTGCTTGTATATTTTATGTTTTAATAACTTCCTCAATAGGATTTCAATAAAATTAACTGAAGAAAACAAAAACCACCAACATGCTACGCTATTAGAGACAGTGTAGTCAAAAATATCCCTTTGGGTGTGTGTGTATGTGTGTGTGATCTTTAATGTCACAGAGAAATAAAAGCCCCTCTGATCTCAGGCGGGGTCTCTCTGTCCAGGAGAGTCTGCAGCCCAGTATCCAGCACAGCATCCACCAGGGAGACGTGGGCTTTGCTGCTGGCATTTCAGTTAACCAAGAAAATACAAAATCCAATAGAAACCTTCCTAGAGTGTAATCAATCTTCATTCTCTCTTCACACGCCAATGTCAATTAAATCTCCAATTTTTCTTCCCCCTTTCCTCCCATGCCTCAGACTTTTTCCCTGGGAGACTCAAAGAAACCTTGTGGCTGAAAATATTCATTATTTATTCCAGCTTCCCGAGAGAAAGCTGGCAGTCAAGCAAAGAGGATATCTCGACACCGATCGCAGGAAAGCGGGGAATGAACAACTGATAGATTAATCTAAATGCTTTCATGCACATATTTATTAGAATAGTTTATTAGAAAGGCCTGGCACACAGACATGAGATGGCAAAGGGGTTCTGATTAATTTACCCCATGGCCCCCATCAGGAAGTTGACACTTTAGCAAGGGCTTGAAGCAGGTGACAGCATTATCCTTATGTTAACCAGAGGACAATTCTTTTAGGCAGATCAAACACCCAGTGCCAACTATTAAAGCAGGAATGATTTTTTTAAGGAACAGAAAAGAAACTTCAGCTTTAGAAAAGTGAAAGGTTAGTAGAAAATGAGTATAGAGAGAAAAGTGTCCGAGAGGGTTGGAGGGCAGAGCTGACCGCGTGGGGTCCCCCAGCAGACCACGGCCAGCACTTGCATTTTTTTCTTGGTGTCACGGAAAGCCATTGCAGGGCTCTAAGTGACATGACACAGTTTGTGTTTCCAAACATCACTCCAGTTTCCACACTGAGAGCACACGGCAGTGAGCAAGATAGGACCAGAGAGCACCGTCAAGGGCCATGGAAGAACCAGGGCCAAAGATGTGCATTCCCGGTGACAGCAATGGAGATGGCAAGCAGAGGCTAGGGTTTTTATCATATTTTGATATCAGACACAAGACTTCCTGCCCAGCAGAACATGAGTAAGAGGGGTCTGTGAGTTTAAATAGGACTCCTCTGAGATTTTTATACTCAAAACTGGGAAGCAAGTCTCTGCCAATGGAGATGAGGAAAACAGGCTTGGAGCAGTGTTGGAGTCAGGGAGGTCAGATCAATGCTACAAGTGCTGAGTATGACGGACCAGTCAGAAATGCAAAAACAAACAAACAAAAACAGTAGACACTCGCATTTATGAATCTGAAGTCTTCTCAGGGCTCTGCCTGAACATAAAAGTTGAGTGATCTTATCCTTATCCTGAGATCACCAAGAAAATGTTCATAACGAAAAGACTTAAACAGAATATGTCAAAGATACGTGTTCAGGGGGGAAAGAATATTCCAGAAACAGAGACTGAAAAGGAAGAACCCCAGAGGTTGGAGGTGAGCCGGGCGCACACACGAGGTGTGAAGGAATCGGGCCGAGAAGGCCTGAGCGCCCACCCAGCTGTGCTGCGTCCGAAGGATGAGCACTTGGAGCTGACCGCCGGATCTCAGCATGCCAGAGTCAACAGTGACCTTAGGAAAGTCCCTGCGTCTCAGTGTTTTGGGGGAGGAGTAGGGGATGGAAAGAGGAGGCAAAAGTCGAATAGGAGTAAGTCTAAGAGATAAAGAAAAAAGGAGAATTCAGGCACTGAGAATTTCAGATACAGTTGAAAAGTTTTGCTGAAAAGAAAACTAGAGAGATGGGACGTTAATTGTCAAAGGAGGGAGAGCGTGGCATGACGGTCTTCCATAAAGTGGGAGATCAGGACATACCTGTACACCGGGGGAAATATGGGAGCAAGAGGAAGCCAAAATGGGATGGGAGGTGTGCCAGGTCCCTAACAGAAACCTTGTGGGACTTTGAGTTCTAACAGAAGTGTTGCCTGTTTACAATGTCAACAGCACGGTGGGTTACAATTTTTGAGGAGCCATTCCTTTAAAAAATGGTAAAAGGAGGAGGTTAAGTTTATCCTAATGTGTTATTTAACCCAATATGCCTAAGATGTTATTATTCGTGTATGCGCTCTGCAAATGGGTTTCGTATTTTTGTGTGCTTTCATGCTGGTAAATACTCCCCTTCTGCTCACAGATGTAGGACTCCCTGAAGCATTTCTTGCAGGAACCTGCTTAGTGGTGATGAATTCCTTCAGTTTTTATTTGTCTAGATAAGACTTTATTTCTCCTTTGGTTTTGATGGATAGCTTCTTGATCAATGTAACAAACAGAATGAAATGAAATCTTTTCTATTCAATGCTGTGTACTGTTTTTGTATCTGGTGTGGATTTCAGAGACTCAGCACATCTCGCTTGGGACCAGCTACATTCCCCTGCTGCACAGCCACGTGGGTTGAGCGGGGGCTGCTGTTGGCAGGCACAGGGGCCCGTGTCAGGCAGGCAGAGAGAGAACGTGGAAGCAGATGCCGGTGGGGAGCGGTGCGTGGTGGTGGAGGGAGACTAGGAGACCTGTTTTCTGATAACTTCAATTTACTCAGAGAAGAGGAAATGGGGGAGAAGATGCTGGTTTTGAAATGAGAAGATGTGAAATAGTTATAGAATATGAAAAGAAGCAAATTCCCTATGTGGTGTGAACGGTCCACTTCAGGTTCATGACAGTGAATTAAAGAGAATCCCGGCTCTGCCCTTAAGCTCAGTCCCATATAAATTGCAACCTGCTCCTGCAACCTTCCCCCTTTGCTTTAGTTGATGGACATGCCAATTTGTTGTGCCTTCTAAGTGATTCTGGAAAATAGGAGTGTTGATTGCATTGGGGGTGAATAAATACCAAAGAGCAGGCTATGATAACATTGCTCTAAGACTAAAGTTTCTGATGATACTTTTAAATATTTAAAAGAGTGCAGATGAAGAACCTGGTTTTGTATAAACTGAACAGCTTTTAAAATTGCCGCATGCGTTTCCTGGAGTGCATTTGTTGCCTCTTATTGCCAATGCTGAGGCTGTAATTAAACTGGATTTTTATTGAATCTAAACCATACTTTAACACACAGTTAAATGCAGGTTTATAAATTGTTGTAATTTTAGTATACACGACTGGCAAATATAAATTCAGCACACGGGTGCTTCTTCCTGATAAATAAACCTGAATAAGCTGTTTTGTTGTTTAAATGACAAAACAGAAAATGTATATATTTTAGCATTAATAAAATCATTAATTTGTCCATTTGTCTCTCTAATTTTATAAGGACTGTGTCACACGCTGGAGTGTCTGTAGGTTACGCCAGCAAGCTATGTAGACGTAAGCACGTGCTGCCCGTGTAGGCGTCTTCCTTTATTATAATGTTTTCTTTATAAGTTCATCTGTGTGTATTTGTACATTTGTTCTCATAGAGATCGTCACTTTGCTCAGTTCAGGACAGTGCCAAAGTGGAAGTTCCCTGGTGCCTTTGGTGCAGATGAGGGTCTCCGTGCATTGAAGAAGCGTTTCTACCCAGGTTGCAGGACAGAGTCAGTTACATCTCTTTGGGCAGTTAAGCCGCCTCTCCCCTCAGCCCAGGCAACTTCAGAGACTCTAGGTAAGAGGGAGATGATGTTGCCCATAGCAGGAGAGGAGTCCCGCCATGCCGTACCTGCAGGGGATGTGAAATGTTCTTTTTCTAGAAGACTGCAGTGCATACTACCAGGGATTCTGACCTAACATCACTCTGAATGCCTGAATAATTTACTTCTTTCTGCTCCTGCCTTCAGCTCATTTTCAGACACTTCTAGAAACAAAGTCCGTGTTTTGTGAGAACCACTCTCTTGGGAATTTAGGCCAGGTGTCTCTGTGTATCATCCAATTATCTTTAAGGCTGCTGCCACCCCTACTGTCAGTGCTGTTCCTAACGTCAAGTGCTCTCCTTTATTCCTCCGGCTAAAGCCCATTTGCAAATCCATGTACACTGATAACCACTTAGCGTCCAAATCTTTACTTTAGGAAAACCAGAGTTCATATCACAGAGTTTAGTGTTTAACCTAAAATCTTCACAATGTTTACCTAACCACACGCTGTACTTATAAAATACATCTTTATTTTACACTAAATAGGGTTGTCCCACAATTTAGCATAATCTTAAGTGAAATCAGAAGATGGCTTCGAAAATTATATTTTACCTCTCCCATGCATGATACATCACATACCCTCATTCTCTATGACAAGGAGAACAGTCTATGCTCATGCCTTTAATGTAAACAAAAATAGCCTGGCTTAGGGAAAAAGAACAATTTACAGGATGGTAAAGACAAAATATCATGTATAGTCATGAGCCCCAAATGGCATCTCAGACAATGACAGACTGCTTATATGATGGTGGCCCCCTAAGATTCTCATGGAGTTGAAAAATTCCAATCCCCTAGAGACGTTGTAGCTGTCACCTTGTAGCACAGCACAGTGTATCGCTGATATGTTTATAGGTGATGCTGAAGTTACCAAACCTCCCATGCTGCCAGTCATATAAAGAATGGCACACGGAATGATGTATAGCACACAAGACTTGATAATGGTAATACATGACTGTGTCACTGTTTAAAATATTTACTGTATTTTTGTTGTTTTAAAGTGTATACCTTCTAATTCTACGAAATAAAGTTAAGCAGCCTCAGGCATGTCATTTAAGAAGTGGCCAGAAGAAGCCATTGTTATCACAGAAGGTGACAGATCCATGCCTGTTACTTCCCCTGGTGACCTTACAGTGGGGTGTCATGGTGGAAAACAGAGATACAGATGAAACTGACTCTACACAGTCCGAGGATAATGTGTGAGTTTGTGTCTTAAGATTTAAGAATAAAATTTAAAATACAAAAACTACGTAATATATAACTACATAGTTAACATAAAATATATATATATATATATAATATATAATTTGAAAATAAAAGCTTAAGAAATAAATGCATAAAGACAGAAAATATTTGTGTGCAGCTGTTCAATGTGTTTGTGTTTTAAGCTAAGTGTTATTTATAAAGAGTCAGAAATCAGCCCTCGTAGGGATGGACCTCTCCATGGTAGTCTACCTAATGCAAATAATGTCTCTCTAAAATGAAGAAACATCACCAAGAGCATCAGATCATTTATAAATATTTTGCCACAATGCCCAACACACAGGTAAAGAAAATAAACAAATAAAAAGCAGGTGTGCAAACATAACTAAGAAATGAGAGGGGAAAAAGACACAACCAAAATTGACCAACAGAATTGTCAGACACTAAAGTGATCAGAGAATGACTTATAAATGAAAGTTCTTAATACTTTAAAGAAATTAACAATAAAAAGAATTGCAGTGGAAATTCTGATGCTATAGGAAATAAAATGGAAATTCTGAAAAGGAGTAATGCAAATGGCAGAAATTAGGAACTCAAGAAACAGATAAGATTAAAAGCTGAGACGAAAAATTAAGGAGAATTAGCAAACTACAAGACAGATGAGAAGAAAATGTGTAGACATTATCTCAAAGAGTAAAGGGGGTGAGATTATATAAGAATATGAAAGGCATCTGGGGCATGATGGACAAGTCTGGTTGTTCACTCTCAAACAAGACAAAGTACCATTCCCAATGTGTTTATACATCCCAATGCCTAGAGACGTCTCACTATTGTTTTCATGGTAAAACTATAAAAACAGCTTTAAAGTATAGTCTTTGGAATATTCTATTTTGTTAAACTGATGAGTGTCTGCAAAATCAATATTTTACCAAATTACCACTTTGTAAGAAAATTATAATCATCATTCGAATAGATGCTTTAATGGCCCCCACACACACATATTAATTTGCTATAATTGAAACTGGTTTCAGTTCTGAAAAGATACACTGAAAAGATAAAGCCAGGTCTTGCTCAGATAACTTATCAGAAGAAAAGAAGACACTTCGACATTCAATTATAAAAGCAGAGTAGGATATGGTTCTATGCTTTCTCTCTTACCTCTTCATTACTTAAAGTAATCGTGTTCACCACAGCACATTTCTAATATGACGCTGTTGGGAGGGGCCCCTACTTCTAGAAAACCAAAAGGTCTTACCCCATTCCTATTCTCCTTTACCTAAGCCAGAACCAGTCTATCCCAAGGTCAAAAATGTAAACACGTGACGATGTTAAAAAAGAAACATTCTGACATTTTCAGCCTGCACAGCCCAGATATTTTTGAGATTGTTATGTTGTGACTTCTTCTTACCTTTGGATCGCTAGGAGACAGCTAGTAGCAGGCCTGAAGCACAACAGAGCCCATTTCTGGTGGCCTAGACAATCCATGACTGCATGAATAAAGGGAATCACGCATGGTCCTTTGTAAGAGGCACCTTCCTACACAGAAGATCCACGTGGATTGAAGTGAATGTTCAGATAATGAACTTAATTTGCACACTTTTCTCTAAGAAGCAAATAAAAAGTTAAGAAAATCAATAAAGAAAAGTAATAATCAAAAGAAATTTTGAGCGTGTTAAATTTTGTGATTTCAAAATTAAACCACTGTGTTTAGAAAATGCAAATCTCAAGAGAAAATAATATCAAATAACATAAATTTCTGCGTAAGCATGTATGTTCAAACACTAAGAAATCATACTATGATCATAGAAGGAAAAATCCTAACAATCTGTCACTCAGTACTCTGTTATAAGATGTAATAGCATGACAAAAGGGTATGAACCTAATTTAATAAAATTTAAAATATTACTACTATTTCTGAAAACTAAATTAAATCTCTACATTTCACATTATGCCATTGAAGTTTCCAGCTTCCAATAAAGCAGTATGAAGATTTAATATTGGATATTTATAATTTAAAGAACTTTTTTTTATTTCTCTTATGTTTGTATTAAACATTATAAAAATTATCAACAAAATATCTAAATGGAAAAGATAATAAGATAAAGCATATGAGAAAATAGCAGGATAATCTCTCAAAGTGATATCACAGAAATACAAAAGACCGTTGGAGATTTGAAGAACTATAACTATATTCTCACAAAGTAACGGAAAACTGAGAGAAAATGGATAAATTGCTAGAAACATGTGACCTCCCAAGAGTATTCACAAAACAGATGGATTTACAGCTGAATTCTATCAAACCAACAACAACAACAACAAAAAAGAACTGGTACTAATTATCCTGAAATTGTTCTAAAAAGAATCAAAGAGGAGGGAGTTCTCAACTCATTCTACAGAGCCAATATCCCTCTGAAACCACAGCCAGACAAAGACAAAATCAAAGCAAAACAAACAAAACAAAAAACTACAGACCAATTGTCTCTGATAAAAATAGATGCAAAAATCCTGAACAAAATACTAGCAAACCAAACCCAACAGCCCCTCAAGAGATAATATGCCATGAGCAAAATAGATGTCATTTCTGAGAGGCAAGGATGGTTCAACATATGCAAATCAGTTAATATGATTGATCATATAAAAAGAATTAAGGCTAAAAACTGTATGATCATCCCAGTAAGTGTAGAAAACACATTTGATAAAATTTAGTGTCCTTGGTGATTAAAAACTCTCAACAAACTAGTCATAAAGAAATATATCTCAAAATAATAAACACTGTATACAAAAAAAGAAAAAAAACTCACAGCCAAAATCATGCCAATTGGGAAAAAGTTGAGAGCATTTCCTCTATGAACTGGAACAAGACAAAGATGTCAGCATTCTTATGCAGCCCAGTTCTAGAAGTCTCCACCAGAGCAACCAGGCAAAAGAAAGGAATATAAGATATCTAAATTAAAAAAGAGGATCTGAAATTATCTCTGTTTGCTAAAGACATGATCTTATACCTGGAAAACCCTAAATACTCTTTCAAAAACTCTTCAATTTGACAAAAGAATTCAGGACAATCAATTTATGAAATTCAGTAGCGTTTCTGTACACCAACAGCAACCAGCTGAAGACCAAAGCAAGCAGATGTTATTTACAAGAGCTCTAAATAATTAATTACTTGGGATATAGTTCACCAAGAAAGTGAAAGAGCTATATACAAGGAATACTATAAAAACACTGATTTAAAAATCTGTAGATGATACAAACAAATGGAAAAACATCGCATGCTCACAGATTGGTAAAATTAATATTGCTAAATTGGCCATAATGTCCAAAGCAATCTATAGATTCATTGCAATCCCATTTATACACTTATGTCATTCTTTGCAGAATTAGAAAAAAAATCCTAAAATCCAAAGCAATTCTCAGCAAAAAGAACAAATACAGAGCCGGATGTAGTGGCTCATTCCTGTCATCCCAGCACTTGGAAGGTCGAGGTGGGTAGATTGCCTGAGCTCACAGGTGTGAGACCCGCCTTAGCCAGAGCCAGACCCTATCTCTAAAAATAGCTGGGCATTGTGGCAGGTGCCTGTAGTCCCGGCTGCTTAGGAGGCTGAGGGATGAGAATTGCTTAAACTCAAGAGTTTAAGGTTGCTGTGGGGTCTGATGCCATGGCACTCTACCAAAGGTGACAAAGTGAGGCTCTGTCTCAAAAAAAAAAAAAAATGAAAGCAGGGTGGTGCCTGTGGCTCAAAGGAGTAGGGCACCAGCCCCAGATGCTGGAGGTGGCGGGTTCAAATCCAGCCCTGGCCAGAAACTACAAAAAAAAAAAAAAAAAAAAAAAAGGAAGCATCACATTACTTGACTTCAAATTATAATATGAGAATATAGTAACTAATATAGTATGGTATTGGTATAGAAATAGACATGTAGATCAGTGGAACCAAAGAGAAAATCCAGAAATAAGTCCATATCTCTACAGACACTGATATTGGACAAAGTCAACAAAAACATGCTTTGAGGAGACAATACTCTATTCAATAAACGCTGGATTGCCATATGCAGAAAAATGAAACTAGACCCCTATCTCCTACAATATAAAAACTCAATTAGGATAGATAGACTTAAACATAAGTCATGAAACTATTAAAAAGCTATAAGAAATCCTAGGAAAAGCTTTTCTGGACATTTACCTAGGCCAAGAATTGGTGCCGAACCCTCAAAAGCACAAGCAACAAAAAACTAAAAATAGACAAATGGGACATAAGTAATTAATGAAACCCAAAGCCTTTTGTACAGCAAAAGAAATACTCAACAGAGTGAGCAATCTGCAGGGTAGGAGAAAACGTTACAAACCACCCATCCAACAGGGGACTAACATCCAGTGCCTATGAGAAATTCAACAAGAAAAAAATGCAAATAACCTCTTTACAAAGTGGGCAAATGGTATGAATGAACATTTTTCAAAAGAAAGCATACCGATGACCAGCAAGCTTATGAAAAAATGGTGATCCTCTCATCAGACAAACGCAAATGAAATAATGAATTATCATCATATGCCAGTCACAAGATCTACTACTAAAGTTTTTTTTAAAATAACAAATGTTAGCAAGGATGCAGAGGAAAGGGAACACTTATAAACTATGAGAGTAAATTAATACAATCCCTATTGAAACCAGCATGGCAGTTTCTCAAAGAACTGAAAATTGAACCAGCATTTGGGCCAGTAAATTCTCTTCTGGGTATCAAAAAGATTCCTGCATGTATACATTTATCACAGAAATATCCAACTTAGAAAAATGATGGAATCAATCGAAATTTGCACCAATGGATGAATGGATAAGGAGAATGTGATTTGTGTGGGCATACGGGCTCGCTCACACACACACGCAGTGTGACAGCAACACCAATAATTATAACACTGAATATTACTCAGTCTTTAGAAATAATGAGATCACGGCTTCTGCAGCAACATGGCTAGAATTGGAGGCTATAAGTGAAATAACCCAGAAATAAAACGTCAAATATCTCGTTTTCTCATTTATAAGAGAGAGCTAAATAATGTGTGCACCTGGAAATAGAGGTTGGAATGATAGTCATTGGAAATTCGGAAAGGAAGGAGGGTGTGAAGGAGGTGAGGGACGGGAAGTTACCTACTGAATAAAACGTCCACTCTCAAGTGATGGCTGCACTGAATGCCCAGACTCTCCACTGCACTGTAAGAAGCCTGCCCTGGTACCCTTACACTGGTACAAATAAAAAACGATTCAATACCTTGATCAAATCCATGTTTCTGGATATGACAGAAATCTAGTCATTATGAATTAAAATTGTAAGCTAAAAGTTATTTTCACTCATGAATCAAAATTTAGAAAAGATGTATCTAATCAGTGCTGTAACACCAATAGTTAGAAAACTGGGGACTTTTTAACTATCACAGACCATCGAATGCCTGAGAGAAGAGTGCCAGAATCTCAACTTGCCACAAGTCCTCATGGTGAATGGTATATCAGATCCCATTTTATCTCATAATAAATACAACAAATGTCCAAAATATATGATTCTATCCTCTATGCTCTTCAGTTTTCAGGAATAATCTCTCTGATTCGTTCTTTTCCAACATGTCATTGCAAGAGAATTCATTACGCTGATTAAGATGGATATGGCTTTCCAGCTTCTCTGAATAACTTGCATGTCGTGTTAGGCAAGCCAGGCTATAATGTGTGTGAAGAGATCTTTGGGCTGTGTGCTGATAGCCATCAGCTTAGACCTCTCTACCTTAGTAAAAATTATGCTTGTGCTGACCCATTATCCTAGCACTTAGCTTTACCCGAGCTAAAGTTATCTTTCAAAACGTTTTCATATTTAATGTGATTTTGTTGAAAATATTAACCATACAACAGATAAAATGTCAGGACTGCAAGTCTGGTCTCTGCCCTCTACCAGTGGACTCTGCCTTGGTCTGTATTATTGTTATTAACCATAGAAAGGAATCCTCGGTTTTAATATATTTTATAATCAGATTTCTATGCAGACTGAAAACAGGAGTGGTGCCTTTAAGAATTCAAATGCGGTACACTTTGACTTCAAGCTCTTCAACTGCTTCTGATTCAATGCATGCCTGATGTGATTGTCTGACACAGAATAACATACCTGGATACGCAGGACACAGAATACCAAAGAACAATATATTATGATTCTCAAAAGTACCTAATTAAGCCAGTGTTTATTTTCTACTTCAATAAGTTGTGAGCGTCTGTCTGTGTGTGTCACTTTTGTTGAAGATGAAGCTGGTAAGATAAAATGAAGCATAAGAAAATCAGTGTGGTGACAGGTCCTGAAAGCCTTGATGAATTTACACTGTGTCATTTAATAACCTAGTTCGCTTTCACACCACATTAAAAATAGCATCGTCAATGACAGAAATAAAATGTTCTAGTGACTAGGGGCCTAACAAGGGGAACAATTCAGTTATTTTTATTGTTCTCTAACACTTGCTGGACAAATTGGGAGCCAAGTTTCAAATACGAAATAACTGAATTTTCCCCAAGCTCTCCAATTCAGACGGTGATTTTGTGGTGCATATGAACAATGCTTGGTCTTACTTGAGATACTCAGTGATCAGTAAGATTCTGATCCTCCCTATGAACTAGTAAAATGATACATGAGTATATCATTTATTTTAAATGCTCAATGTAAAAATAGTTTGTAGAAGTACACAGCATGATTTTAATTCATTGTTTCGTAGACATATTTTTTCAAATACTGTGTACCGATTTCTCTCTACCAATGCTGTTTTTCCTACGTTGATTGTTCAGATTTTCTCTTCCACGTGTTTCCCTCCAAAAACAAAATTACCCCACTTGTGTAATATACTTATTGACATCATAATTATTCTAAATTACAACCTTGAGAAAGGCTTTATGAAACCTCTTTTTCTTAAACTTAAAATTAATCATATATTTCTAACATAAGGTGGTAACACAATGCCTGCTAATTCTACTTGGATTATAAATTTTCTCTCTTGATGGTACACTAAGGAAAAGAAAAACTTCAGAATTTTATATGGTAGACACAACTATTAAACTATTTAGATAAAAAGACATTATCTATGAGGTTAAATATATATTTTAGCTTATTTTTAAAATTGTCATGACCATTGGCCACTTGTGTCAACATTAACAAAAAAGAGTGTCTATATTATTTTTTGGTTATTTTAAATTTCATGTATTTTGTTTTCAGCTATAGATCCCTAGGTGATTTCCTTCTGCATTTCAGTTACAGGATTTAAGATTTTATGTCAGGAAGAAGCTGAAGGGTCAGGAATTTCAGCTATACTAAGCAGAGCAGGTGTAGGAGATGACCAAGTTCAAGGCGTGCAATCTGCTCCGTGGCTCACAGGTCTGTGGGTCGAGTGGCTGAGACAGAGACCTGGCCAGGGTTAAACTCTCGATCTGGGCCA
>CAUYQV010127867.1:0-10564 GCA_963574575.1 Galagoides demidoff
AACAAAACGAAAATGGTTGCATCAGTCTCATTGTTAGTTTTATTCCCGAGGCAATGGGGAGCGTTTAAAGTTTTTCTGTGTCTGATGCTGTTGAACTATACTTTAAGAAGTATATGGCTGGCTCGGCGCCTGTGGCTCAATCGGCTAAGGCGCCATGTACACCCAAGGTGGCAGGTTCAAATCCCCAGCCCAGCCCGCCAAACAACAATGATGGCTGCAACCAAAAAAAAAAAAAAAATGGCCAGGCGTTGTGGCGCGTGCCTGTGGTCCCAGCTACTTGGGAGGCTGAGGCAGGAGACTCGCTTGAGCCCAGGAGTTGGAGGTTGCTGTGAGCTGTGATGCCATAGCACTCTACCCAGGGGGATAGCTTGAGGCTCCGTCTCAAAAAAAAAAAAAAACCTGCATCTTTATGGGCCCGGGACAGAGCTCAACTGCCCACCAAAGCCCAGAGAAGGTACACAGGTCAGAAGGGAAAGGGGGGCTGGATGAAAGGACTGTAGACAGGGGAGTGGCAAAAACCTGAATAGTCCACAAACAGGTGTGTGTACAAATGCACTCACAATCACATGTATGAGGCACACACACAGACACACAGACACACAGGTGTGCCACTTAAAAGCACAAGGAAACAGACATGAACTTGGGTGTGCAGAAATGGACATGCTGGCCCAACACCCATAGAGACAAGTCAGCCCAACACCCATACAGGCAAGTCAACCCGACACCCAAACAGGCAAGTCAGCCCAATATCCGTACAGGCAAGTCAGCCCAACACCCATACCAACAAGTCTGCCTAACCAGTCACACAACTTGCAGCAGCCAGGCATTTAGCCAAATAGGACTGAAAGTATTTAAAAATTAGAATATTAACACAAATATGGCAGGAAGAGAGAACTTCAAAAATTAAGAGATAAATAATACTTTTTATAAATTAAAAAAATTTTCTAGTGTTGTTTCAGAGGTTACCTAGTTAAAGGAAACCAGTTAAATGCTTGACACAGAGAATCAACGATATAAAACAAAACAAAAATCTAGACAAAATACTGTGAAATTTCAGAACATCAGGAGAAAAGAGGAGACCGTATAGCCTCCCAAAAGGAAATGTTACTCTGAAATAAATAAGACTCAGACAGGAAGAGATAAATGTCCTCCTCACTAACATGGTATTAGGAAGCGAAGAAATGATACTTTGAACTTTCTGAAGCAAATTCTTTTTAACCTAAAATTTTATAACCAACCAAACTTACAAGTAAATGTGAGTAAGGGTAAATTACTGCCATTTTCAGACTTGCAGTGACTCAAAAAGCTTCTCGCCCACACAGCCTTTGGTTAAGAAGTGACAGGGGATGTACTCAAAAAAAAAAAAAAAAAACGGGGCTACATAAAAAGTGGAAAATAGGGGTATCTAGGAAATCACAGATTCCACCCAGGAGAGTAACAAGGCAAATTCCTGTTTGACCAGGGCATGCAAAGAGGAAACCAGTCTAGATGGTACCGGTCAGGAGGCTCCTCAGGATGAAACAGAGAACAGGGAGGTTTGGGGAGTTTGGATTCCACTTGACAAAATTTAGAAACACATAAGGAAGGAACACAGGCAGACAGTTTAAAGAAAAACAAGACAATTAGGAATGTTTGGCACCTATAGAGACTTCTGGAAAAAATTCTAGAGATTCAATCCAACCAACCAATATGGACATCAAAATGGAATGCACATCTCCAAAGATGAATGGAAGACTGAAATTTGAGTGATTATAGAATTTCTATATAACCATGAAAATACTGCTCTAAAAAAGTAAGTGATATAAACCACATCATATGAAAAAACAATATAGTTAACAAAAATTGGGACTGGAAAGATGGAAAGTGGGAGAAATGAGATGGGACTTATTAGCTTTCTATCAATATTTACAGTAGGAAGTCAATATGTACTGTTTAAAAGTGAAGCTGGACACAGTGGCTCATACCTGTGATCCTAGCACTTTGGGAGGCCAAGGTGGGTGGATTGCCTGAGCTCAAGAGTTGAGACCAACCTGAGCAAGAGTGAGGTTGCTCACTAGAAATAGCTGGGCATTATGGCAGGTGCCTGTAGTCCCAGCTACTCAAGAGGCTGAGGCAAGAGGATCTCTTGAACTCAAGAGTTTGAGGTTGCTGTGAGCTATGATGCCACAGCGCTCTATCCAGTGCAACAAAGTGAGACTCTGTCTCAAAATAAATAAAATTAAATTGAAGCATGCAGCAATAGATAAACTGTGCATGTGTGTATCTATATATATGACCACAATGTTATTTTGTCATGCTCTAAATATTATCTTAAAGAAATTGTTTAGAAACCAATTGTTCTCATGGTTAAGAAATATTTGTCTGATTTTCACTGTTGTTTGTTTGGAGACAGTCTCACTCTGTCGCCCTGGGCAGAGTGCCTTGACAAACACCTTGGCTCAAGCGAGCCTCTTGCCTCAGTCTTCCAAGTAGCCGGGACTACAGATGCCTGTCACCATGCCTGGCTAGTTTTCTATTTTTATTAGAGATAGGGTCTCACTCTTGCTCAGGCTGGTCTCAAACTCCTGAGCCCAAGCAATCCACCTGCCTCAGCCTCCCAGAGGGCTATGATTACAGGTGTGAGCCACCACAACTGGCCTGAGTTTTAGTATTTCTATTAGTTTTAATTTGGTTATTCCGTTGTTGTTGTTAAACTCCAGTGAAGTCAAATTGTTTCCTTTTCAAAGTATATATTGTATGAATTTATTCTCATAAAAACTCTTCTATCCATGACTTTTTCTATCCACTGACCTATTTATATGTTAAGGAGTTCTATTTGGAATTATGTAAATCTAATATTAATGATGGTTACTTATGGTTAGTAGGATTAGAGTAAATTGTGACTTACGGTTTGGAATTTCTTATTTTTTTTTAAAAAAAGACACTAGAACAAAATGTAAATGCTAACAAAGGGGAGACAAACTTGAATTCAAGACAAAACAATATTAAAGTGGGCAAAGAAAACTATTTTCTACTGATAAAGGTTTATAATCCTATTAGAAGAAAGAGCAGTAACTTTTGTACAGAACAACATAGTTATAGTCTATTTTTCAGCTTAGTAAACTTTACAATGACCTGAATAACAGAAAAATAAACCTTTATTTGATAGGTATAAGACTCACTGCTTTCCCATCCTCTCAATAGATTTTATTTTTTTAATACTCCTGGAACTTTTCAGAAATTTACCACTTATTTTTGCCACAAAGCTAATCTTAATAAATTCCAAGTGTGTTTCTATGAAAAAAAATCAGAATAAAAAAGAAAGGAAAAAAAGAAAATTCTGGAATGATATTCACTGACGAGGTCACCTTTGAGAGAAGAAAGAAATTAAGAATTGGAAAGAGCAGAGGGACATAGTATTTTTCTTTTTTATTCCACAAATTTTCCATATTAAATTGTTAGAATGATCTTCCCATGCTATTTGAATAAATTATTAGGTAAGTAATATCATTCATAGTTTTATCTTTTGACTTGTATGTGTGGTAACATTTTCAAACAGATTTCCTTTTTGTTTTGTTTTGTTTTGTTTTTTCAGACAGAATCTCACTTAGTCACCCTGGGGTTGAGTGCTGTGGCATCATAGCTCACAGAAACCTCAAATTCTTGGGCTCAAGTGATCCTTCTGCCTCAGCCTCTTGAATAGCTGGGATTACAGGGCCCACCATAAAGCGTGGCTATGTGTTTTAGAGATAAGGTCTCGCTCTTGCTCAGGCTGGTCTTAAACTCCTGAGATTAAGCAATCCACCATCCTGGGCCTCCTAGAATGCTAAGATTATAGGCGTGAGCCACCACACCCATCCTCAAATAGATTTCCTTAACAATGAATAACCCTCATCTTCATAAAATGACTCCATCTGCTTAAGTTGCATCATTTAATGTTCTTGTACCAAATTCTATTTGCTAATATTTTACCAGAATATTTGCATTGATATTATAGCTGAGATTAGCCTGTCGTTCTTTTAGTGTGTGCTGTTTTTACTAAATTTTTACATCTTAAAAAGCAAGTGGATAACTCTGTTCTTTCGCTGTGATATGGAAGAGTTTCAGTAGCACAGGGAAGAGGAAAGGTCAGACGGGACTTGGCAAAGCCTTTGGGAGCTGGATTTTGACCCTAAATCTGTCACTTCCTAGTTGCATGACATGGAAAAATTAGCCATTTTGTGCCATAATATCCTCATTTATAAAATAGGGGTGGCAATGATGATGATGATCTGACTTCAAAGGGTTACTGTAAGAATTCATATGAAGCTTTCACAGTAAGCCATGAAGCTATAAACTCATGGTAAGCTTTCAGGTTTGCTTTGTGATTATAAGTTCCATACCTGTAACAATCCATCCATGAAATGGTTCAAGTTCTTCTGGAGAGTGTATCTCTAACTTTTCTATTTATACTTAGTGACACATACAGATTGAACTGCTAGATGACGTTGTACAAATATACCACTATTATTCATCCATTTCTACTAATGGACAGGCAAGCTTTTTCCAAAATTTACCCTTACAAACAATGCTGCATCAACATTCATGTGCTTCCTCCTATGTATTGTGAGAGGTTTTTTAAGACCTACACACGAGTCAGATTGCCATGACCCAGCATGTGCCTGTCATCAACTTCAGCAGGTATTTCCAAGTTCTTCTCAAAGGGTTACTTCTGTTTCCTTTTGGTATTTTTTTAACTAATCCTTGGTATGTTTTTGTCTCTCTTAATCTTTTCTCCTGTTTTCACACACATTATCTTTCTTCTTTTTAACTTCTAGTATTTAATGTGTTATGATTGTATTCTAAAGCTCCTGCTTGTTCAACACAATGATAAACCAGATTTGATTTCTCAGTTAACTGGATGTCTCCAAGTAAATCTTTCAGGAAGAGTACTTTAGTAGTAACTATACTTTCTTCAACTCTGGAGACATTTCCATGTTCCTGAGCTATAGCCATAGCTGGCTGTGCCCTCCTCAGAGGTCTTGAGCACTGATTTTTTTTTTTTTTGTCCTTCTCTGTCAAATTCCTAAGTTTTGATAAAAATAAGCTCTTTTTGTCTCCCCTAATCTAGTAATGGTAACTGCTTCCTGGAGTCACTCCTGTCTTTGATTTTTGCTCTTTCAGCCCTCAACACCTATGTAATTCACCTTATTAAATACCTCTGTTGAAATACCTTGTGTGTTTCATGATTTTCTAACTATACTGTGGTCTTGTGCTGAAGAAATAACTGTTAGATCCACATCATCTTCCAGTATAACCAAACTGCATTTTTGACATATTCTTTGGATTTGTAGCATGAATTTATTGTCTTTTCAACTTTACATTAAATATACATTTTCATCTTTATTTCTATTTCTTTTTAAATACTACATATACTTCAGCAAGTGGAGTTCTTTAATTCAGAGAAAAAAATAATAGAAAATAGGCTTAACTTTTAAAAATAGTACTATCTCTGAGTGATGGGCTTTCTTTTGTATTTTTCAAATTTTCACAGTAGTCACATGTTACTTTTTGTTTTGTTTTTTGTAAGACAGGATCTTGCTTTATTCCCCTAGACTGGAGTGAAGTGGCTTGATCATAGCACACTGCAGCCTCAAACTCCTGGGTTCAAATGATCTTCCTGCCTCAGTCTCCAGAGTAGGTGGGACTACAGGCACCCACCACCACCACACCCAGCTACATTTAAATTTTTTTGCAGGACAGAATCTCACTATGCTGCGCAGGCTGTTCTTGAACTCCTGGCCTCAAAACATCCTCCTGCCTCATCCTCCCAAAGTGCCAAGATTACAGGGGCAGGGCACCACACTTGGCTGGCATGTATTACTTTTCTAAGCAGGGGTGAAGCAATAAATGTCAACATGCTGTCATAGTAATTTTTGGGAACAGCTACACCTATTTTAAAAATAAGGGTGTAGGCTGGGAAGACACCATGAAGAAAGTGAAAATAAGGCAGGCATAGTGGCTTGTCCCTATAATCTGAGCACTCTGAGAGGTCAAGGCAGGAGGATCAATTGAGCCCAGGAGTTCAAGACCAGCCTGAGCTTGACAGTTCTTTTTTTTTCCTTTCCCAGAGATGAGGTCTCACTACATTTCTCAGGATGGATTCAAACTCCTGGCCTCAAGCGAACACCTCAGCCTCCTAAGTTGCTAGAATTTCAAGTATGAGCCACTATACTTGCCCTCTTTACTGGGGTCATCTCTGTAATACAGAGTCTGTTTTGTAGCCCTTTGCCTCCTTATAACACAGAAAGAACACTTTTGCAAACCTTCAGAGTCATTTCAGAGATTTAAGCTAACCAATTCACCTGCAGTGAAAGATCTTTAGGGAAAATCAGATTTGTAGAAAAAGGAGGCCCACACGTACCCCCATAAAAGGCATATCTCTGATTTCTTCAGTGTGGTGGTGCAGTGAGTACAGCTGTTAGAGCAGTGTCATGAGAGGGACTCTTCCTCACAGTGGCCTCCCAGCTTGTGAAGTGAAATTAACAGTGGAATTCTTTTCCCTGTCAAAACAAGAGTGATAATATCCTATCCTAAAGGGATACTGGAAGGCTTAGGTCATGAACCTAGGTTGGGATTAGTAGCTCCCACCTGTAATCCCAGCACTCGGGGAAGTGGGAGGCAGGAGGATCACTTGAGCTCAGGAGTTTGAGACCAGCCTAAGCAAGAGCAAGACCCCATCTCTACTAAAAACAGAAAAAAATAGCAGGGTGTGGTGATGCCTAGCTGTAGTCCCAGCTACTCGGGAGGTTAAGGCAAGAAGATTGCTTAAGTCCAGGAGTTGGAGGTGAGCTGTGATCAAGAGTGAGACTTCATCTCGAATAAGATAAAATAAAATAAATCATGAATACCATATTAATTAAGCATTAAAAAGGCAAAATCTTCACCAAAAGAGTAGGACTGGAACTCGAGGACAGTGCACCACCAGCATTTGTCTAACCATATTAAGAAAGATGATTTCCAATGTGACTTGGAAACATGCCGGGTCAGAGGACTTAGTCCTTAACAGGCCAGTAGGGAAGCTGGAGGCTTATAAATATCACTCAGAAAAATGGCTAAAGAACAAAGAACAGGCTCTGGAGGCCTAGTGTGAAGATTCCAAGAAATTTAAAAAACTGTCGGCCCCTCTATGTTGGAACAACAAAAGACACAATCATCGCTCAATGGAAATTCTAAGTGGATAATGAGTTTCCATACTTGTCACCAGCCTCATTTCTTGAGAAAACAAAGGAACATACTAAAGCGAAGTCTTCCTTATTCCCAGATCAAATGCCAGTGTACAAAATTAATTAAGCCTTGCTGCCTCAGAGACAGTTCCATGCTGTGCACATTCTGGTTCTAATTCAGATCACCTGATTGGGCTGCCTGGTATCACAGGCGATGCTTATGTACTCATGTAAAGAACTAAGACCTGTCCACACTTGGCTGTGCCCCTTTTTTCTACCTCAAATGCTTCTACATTTCCCAATCAATTCCTTTTGCTGTTCTTAGCATTTCTCTGTGCGCAGGCTGGAGAAGGTGAAATTGTTTGGTAGTAATGAAAAAAACACAACAAAAAATAAATCCTGGGAACATAGGGTCTCCAGCTAGAGACAATGAGGTGATGGCTAAATTACCATCACCCTGTCCTTTAAAACATTACATGGTTCATGGGTAGCATCAAAAGCTACCAAAAAATGTTAGAAAGGCTCGGCACCTGTGGCTCAAGTGGCTAAGGTGCCAGCCACATACACCTAAGGTGGCGGGTTTGAATCCAGCCCGGCCCGCCAAACAACAATGACAGCTGCAACCAAAAAAAAAAAAAAAATAGCCAGGCATTGTGGCAGGCGCCTGTAGTCCCAGCTACTTGGGAGGTGGAGGCAGGAGACTCGCTTGAGCCCAGGAGTTGGAGATTGCTGTGAGCTGTGCTGCCATGGCACGCTACCCAGGGGGACAGCTTGAGGCTCTGTCTCAAAAAAAGAAAAATGTTAGAAAAATATTAAAGGGAACAGTGAACTAAAATGAGTTAGTAAGAAACAAGCAGATTTGTAAGAAAGGTTTTGCCCTGGAGGCAACCTTGACTCCTGAAACCACACACAAAGTGGGAAGAGTTGAACCTTAAACTCCCCAGTGCACTAAGACTCTCAAAGAGAAAGTTAAACTGTAAATGGAAATGTCAACTTTAGCTGAAAAAGGAATTACTGAACAAATCTGGGGGAAAAATCCCAAATTACGGTACAGAGAGTAAGGGGATGGAAAAAATTAGTCACAAAGAGATACCGAAAGGGCGGGTATCCGGTTTACTGAGGCCATGGTGGCCGTCTAGCTAAGTCTCCCCACATCCTTTGGTAAAGTGGACAGTTTCACAAGCAGGACAAATAAAATAGCACAAGCTCTATGCTATCATCACAACTAGAAGACGGAGATTACACATTTTTAATTACTTGTATGTAGAAAAATAAACAGCAATTTCCACAAAACTTATATCTGACGCTATAGCACCTGGTCTCCATTTTTAAAACTTAGAAAAAGAGACTGGAAGTGGTGGCTCACTCCTGTAATCCTAGCACTCTGGGAGGCTGAGACAGGAGACTGCTTGAGCTCAGGCATTCGAGACCAGCCTGAGTAAGAGCAAGACTCTCTTTCTACTAAAAATAGAAAAATTAGCCAGGCATCATGGTGCATGCCTGTAGTTCCAGCTACTCAGGAGGCTGAGGCAAGAGAATCGCTCAAGCCCAAGAATTTGAGGTTGCTATGAGCTAGGATAACACCATGGCACTCTACCCAGGGTGACAGAGTAAGACTCTGTCTCAAAAAAAAAGTAATTAGAAAAATAACAGAATAAACTCAAAGAGGATAGAAAATACCGAAGAAGAGAACAGAAATTAAAGAAATAGGAAGAAAAGATACAATACAGGCTGAGCACGATGGCTCACACCTATAATCTCAGCAGTTACAGAGGCCAAAGTGAGAAGATCACTTGAGGTCAGGAATTTGAGACCAGCCCGGGCAACACAGCAAGACTCCATTGCTACAAAAAGTAAAAAAATTAGCTGGGCCTGGTGGTGTGCACTTGTAGTACTAGCTACTTGGGAATGTGAATCCAGAGAATCACCTGAGTTCAGGTTGCAGTGAGCTATGATCATGCCACTGTTCTCCAGACTAAAAAAAAACAAAAAACAAAGGAAGTTTATTCATTGCAAAGACTAATAAAATGGATAAGCCTTTGGTGGGATTGACAGGGAGGGAGAGAGAGTGAGGATGAGAGAAGGTAGTTTATAAAAAAGGTAATATACCATGAGCAACATGGGCTTGTCCTAGGAATGCAAGGGTATTTTAAAAGAAAATAAATTAATGCAAGTTACCGTATTAATGGATTAAAGGAGAAACCTGTATTATCATCTCAATGGTTGCATGAAAAGCAAGAAATTCAATACCTTTTCATGTTTTTTAAAAATGTTTTTGGCAAACTAGGAACACAAGGAAACTTCAACTAAATAAAGAAAATACAAAAAAAAAAAAACAAAAAAAAACATTGTTACTGAAATACTGACATTTCTTTTAAGATCCAGGAAACAACAAGGACCCAGACTATTATTGTCACTTCTATTTGACATTGTACCACAGCATTTAGCCAAGAGAATAAGGGAATAAAACCAAATAAAATATAATAAGATTAGAAAAGAAGAAACAAAATTAATTATTTGCAGGTGATATGATTGTCAAAATGGAAATCTCCAAAATATATTCAGATCCATTATTAGAATTAATAAGGGTTTAGCAAAATTTGTTGCAATATGAATTCATTTTATAAAATTCAATTGTATTTCTATTCAATAAGAAGGATTTTCTTTAAAAAGTAGATACCATTGCAATAGCAGTAAGAGCTTGTGAATAAATTTGATGAATAATATGCAAGTCCTATAATCAAAAAAATTATAAAGCTTTATTAAAATATGTTTAAAAGACTCAAGTAAGTGGACCCCTATAACTAAGTTCATTAATAGGAAGACTGAGTACTCTATGATGTAATTGTCTATAAGTTAATCTATAGATTTAATGAAATTTAGTTTCCAATAGGAATTTTCATGGTACTTGTAGATTCACAGCACTGTTGCATAGAAAAGCAAAGGCCAGCTCGGCCCCTGTGGCTCAATCGGCTAAGGCGCCAGCCACGTACACCTAAGGTGGCGGGTTTGAATCCCCAGCCCGGGCCCGCCAAACAACAATGATGGCTGGCTGCAACCAAAAAATGGCCGGGCGTTGTGGCAGGCGCCTGTGGTCCCAGCTACTTGGGAGGCTGAGACAGGAGACTCGCTTGAGCCCAGGAGTTGGCGGTTGCTATGAGCTGTGATGCCATGACACTCTACCCAGGGGGATAGCTTGAGGCTCTGTCTCCAAAAAACAAACAAACAAACAAACAAACAAAAAAAACAGTAGGGACTTGGTAACTGGAGCCTTTCCCTACCCATAGGGAGTGGCCACTACTCCATCTCAGGGGACTGTTTTGCAGAAAAGGCAAACATGCAGCTCCGGGGGGTCTGTATCTTTTGACTTTTTCAAAAAG
>CAUYQV010127868.1:0-10949 GCA_963574575.1 Galagoides demidoff
AGACGGAGCCTCAAGCTATCCCCCTGGGTAGAGTGCCATGGCATCACAGCTCAGAGCAACCTCCAACTCCTGGGCTCAAGCGAGTCTCCTGCCTCCACCTCCCAAGTAGCTGGGACCACAGGCGCCCGCCACAACACCCGGCCATTTTTTGGTTGCAGCCATCGTTGTTGTTTGGCGGGCCCGGGCTGGGGATTTGAACCCGCCACCCTAGGTGTACGTGGCTGGCGCTTTAGCCGATTGAGCCACAGACGCCAAGCCAGAACACAGTTTTTAAGACACAACCAACACAGGCCCGGAGTCCCTGAGGACACCTGGGGCAGCTTCCCAGGTCTGCCCTTGGCAGCTCTTGCCTTCTGCTCTAGATACGAGTGGTTTGACTCATGTTGTCACCACTCTGAGACCCGTGTGTAGTCCCCCAAGGATGAGAAGCTCTTAGGAGAGTGAAACGACAAGATACTACGGACTTGGAAACCCCTGAGCCTGCTTGTTTTGCTTTTGAAGGACAAATTGCTTATCCCCCAAGTGAAGATTGGGTTTAGCCGGCTGCTGGCCTTCCCGCAAGTTGTGTAATGTGCAAATACTCCTTTTGTTAGCTGGCCTGATAGAAAGCACAGCCCGGTGAGCTGAAACTTACTTACTCTGCCCCACCTCCTGGAAAACACCAGTGACTTAGTATCGTAGGTGCCAAGGACAACTTCAGCTGTCCCGTCTCTGAAGAAATGTTCGTTTTTGTATGTGTGAGTTGTGTGTTTGGTGGGGCAGAGTGTCCTTGCTGAAGTTCTCTCTGCTTTTCATTCCATCTGCTCCTCTGCTTTGGTATGAAAACTAACTGTACCGTCTCTCTCTGTAGCTGCGACAGTGGTATATTGACTGAATTTTTAGGACGGTACCTAGCTGTCCTCCATGTAAATAGCAAATAGGAACCATAGGTCACACTCCAAAGCCCTGCCCCTTCTTCTGTTGTTGGCATTGGTCGAATGTGCTCGACCTTGTTCCTAGACTGTTGTCCGCATTGGTTGCATGTGAACACCCTGGACCTTGTTCCTGGGACCTGCTTGCTGTGAGTTTGCCCGTGGAAAGGCCACGCACTGGGCTGTGCTGGGGTGGTGGTGCATTGTTGTATTTTAGAATTATTTGTGTAATAACATTTGATGAGTCATTTTTTAAGGTTTTAGGTTTGGTTTCTTTATGATTTTAACTCTTTTGTAAAACAGAACTTTTACATTTTCCCATGCTTTTCTGGGATTGATAGATCCACAGACCCCTGCGTTGTGTGTGCTCACTCAGCCCTTTCAGTACTCGGAATCTGACTTGGGCAAGCTATCCCCAAAGACACTAGGCAGTGTCTTGATGGTTTCAAAAAAAAATAATACGGGGAATAAGATTCCCCTGTCTCTCTGGCCAACAGCTTCTTCTTGGTCTCACTTTAGAAACTGATGAGGTGGCTGAGTATGGGCTGCTGGGAATTCGTCCCCCCTTATCCCATCTTTAGCAGTAGGGGAGGCGTGTCATGTCTGGGCAATGCTAATATACTCTGCTGCTGATTCCAAAGTGGCAGGCAAGTATATGCCGTCTTCCCAACTATTTTATCCTGGACTGAGCATAATTAGCTTTATCACCAGTTACTTCGGGCTGCTAGCACGTTATCTCAGTTAATATAGTATCATTTATGTTTGATGTATTTGAATTTTTATTGTTCCTGTTTTGAGAAATTGAGAACAAATTGTTTACAAAATATGTCTTATGGTTAGGAGAGAAAATTGTAGTGTTCTCAGATCGGATAAATTAATCTAGCACCGACATGTCATTTAGAAATTGGATTCTTTTCCATTAACGATTCTGTGTCAGGCGTGCTCCCCTGAGTCCATAGATATTAAAGTATTCTGTAGTCATTCTCCTTACCTTTAGGTAGAATTGCATCAAAGACAGAGGATAGATACATATACATACATGTAGATACACATACAGACACACATGTGTGTATGTATGTATATATCAATATATATCTACATACTTTTGTTTTAAAAAATTTTTACAAAATAAAATTGTCAAATCCTCTTTAGTAATGTGGTTTAAAATTTTTCAGAATTCTTAACATCAGTTTTTATAAATGTTTACATCCTCTTCAGTTTAGTTTTATTTTCTATTTTCCTTTAGACAAAGAATGACTCAGAATCACCCATAGAATATTCCATTCACTTGCTTGAAAACCTTTAATTTAACTAACATTTATTGATCAATCTCAGGCCCCTATGAAAATAAATAAAACCCAGTCCATTCCTTCACGGAATTGCAGTCCAGCAGATAGAGGCAGACACAGGAATGGATAAGGACGAGGAAGTATTGTGGGTGTGTTTGTAGTTAGGATACTGCGGCCTTAGCATGTGGAGTTAGGATCTCATCAGGCTCAAGTTAAATTCCTAGCTCTGCTAGTTACCAACCCTGTGAACAACATGAACAAGTTACTTCACCTCATTACTCCTTTGTTTCCTCATCTAAAGAATAAGAATAATGGTAACTTCGTGCCCCAGCGAGTTTCCAAGAACATTAATAAGATACTGCACACCAAGCTTAGCCAGTGCCAGCTCCAGGATCCGCCTGTGGACACACATGTGGGACTGTGCAGTTCTCTACAAGGAGAAGAGGAGGGGTTCAGAGTAGCCTTCCAGAGGAGGTAATGCCTGTGTGTGTGCTTGAGAGAAGGTGGGTGTTACCTAGGTAGAAAGGAAAAGCTATTCCTGGCTGAGAACATTGCATGAACTAAGAAGAAGAGTACCAGAACTTTCTCTTTTGAGGCTAGCTTCGTCAGATCTAAAAATCAAATACTAATTATTTTAGGCACTGTACTTTCTAAGGATCTCTCTCCAACTTATCAAAACATGGCTGCCAAGCTACAGGCATTTCAGGTCCCCAAAAAACAACTCCCTTCCCCCAAGCTTGATCTGTTTTGAATCTGGAGGGGTAATTAGCTGAGCCTTCTCCTGTTCCTACTTCCCCAAATCATGCCTTCTTTTTTAAAATGACAGAACTAGGTTGCTGATGCTTTTGAAGCCTATTGTTCACTCTGACCTCCGGCTCCTTTTCTGTGATAATTGCCCAGTCAGTGCTCCCTCATTCCTGTTGTTTTCCTTTGTGTTCTCCCCCCTCCTTTGTATGAACTACTTTGCAAAGCTTTCTATTGAATTTTGCTCCCTTTTCCCTTTTTGTTTGTCAAGGTCATTTTAAATTTCAATCTAGTTCTCCTAATTGCCAGCCACCTCCACTCAATTGGGTATCATTGTTAAATTTGGTAAAGAATGCTTTTGATTCCATAGCCAAGGCATTAATAAGCATATTAAATCCAGAAGCATTCAGCTGAGGACCTAACCTTGCAGAATTCAAGATTTTAGTACAAATTTATTTGCATACATGATACACTATTGCCCCAGCCAGGCATGAAAAAGAAATTTAGGAAAACATACCCTGAAAATACTGGGTAGAGCAAGTGCTAAGTCCTTGGATTCACTTCCATCATGCTTTTCACTCAATTGTAGTTCGAAGTGAAGGAAAGACAATGATTTTCTTTCTGTCTCAGAAGACTTCCCTGTGACTGAGTTTAGTACTCAGTCATTGTTAGAATTCGTGTCCCCGTAAGTAGGTGTTTATCAGTTTCCATCCCTGACACTTAGTAACCGGAGACACTGAACAAGTCACCCCCATGAGCTTCAGTGTCCTCGCCCGTATAATGGTGATCTGACCCACCCCAATAAAAGGATTGATTAGATAAAGCATGGGGCAAATTCTAAAACTTGACACTGTTTTCTCAAATATAAAACATTGTAGTACGCTTCCCTGGAACTTAATCCTAACAGGATCACACCCTCGTCTACACAGCCCCACTCCCGGGACATTTTTCTAACTTAAGGGGATGATGAAGTTTACCTGTGGGTTCTGGTTTGCATGGCGATTGGGTCTGGAAAGGTTGTAGAGGTCCTCTTGCATCCTGTTAGGATGTGGTCCGGTTCTCAGTTCTGGAAAGGCTTCAGGATGACAAATGGAAAGTCATTCATCTTAGTGTCTGATAATTGGCTAAGACAGGAGGATGAAAAATTCCCAAGTCATGCCAAGTTCCTCCAGTGCACTGTTATTCGATAGTCTAATCTTTCTTCCAAAGTCACCACAAAGGTGGGCAGGAATAGAGAGTGAGAGAAGGAACAAAAAGATGAGCTGGGAAGGCACCCGGCTTGCTTGGGGCACAGTGGAGAACAAGGATGTTACCACAGCAGTCCACCCAGGACCTTCTGGTTTTAGGGTATGTAAGGTTTTCAAGTATTATGTTTTACCAATCCTCCTTTTATAAATGTCAGAGCATTGCAACCTACAACTGCCTAGTAAGGAATTTGTAACATAGACACAAAAATAGTCCTGTCATTCAATAATTCTCTTAAATGACAGGAAGAGGTAATGCTCCCACCACCACTTCTAGCTTGATGTTTTCTGTGTTTTCTTCCTTTTTCCCTTGGGTGTCTGGAGTATTCAGAGAAACACGTGGGCGCCCCCTGGTGGTCATCTCTGTGTTTCTGCATGCTTTATCTTGAAGTTTTAGTTCATACAAGATGTTTGGATGAACATGGAAATAGTCATAGTAAATGTCATTTTCTTTTGTAAGATGCCTGATTCTTGAGAACCTCCAAATTACCCAAAATATTCTGTTAATTTATTCATTCATCAGTTCATATATGTACATATACAGTCTTCTCTTCTATCATGTTGATAATGTGATTTTCCTGAATTCAGGACAGTCTGGTCTACAAGTCCACAAAGAGAACCGAGTTCTAATCCTGAACATTAAACAAGTTTTCCCAAAGAGTGAGTCTATGGATTAGCAAGTTTTTTTTTTCCACAAGTTTTTGGCCAGGGCTGGGTTTGAACCCACCACCTCCAGCGTATGGGGCCGGTGCCCTACTCCTTTGAGCCACAGGCGCTGCCCCTGCATCAGCAAGTTTTTATAGAGTGTTCACTGAATATTAGAACAGAGCGAAGCATTGTGAGAAATAACTTGTTACCATTTAAAAAACACATGAACAAGCTCTTTAATAATAGTAATGTCACAGTATTTCTTTTTCTTGTTTAAATCATATTCCAATTCTATTTTACCTATAACATTTTATCCTAGTAGAATGCTTTTTTTTACAGACCAGATGCCTTTTTCATTGCCTCGGTATATTAGTTAACATAGAGGTTCAGCCACAATAACAAAAACTCAGACATAATAGGTCTTCAGTAAAATAGAGGATTATTTTTCATTCATGTTACCTGTCCAAATGTGGGCTGTCCAGGAATAATATGGTAGCTTCATGTTGTAATGTATTTTTATGATTTAAAGTCTCTTCGGATTACCCTTTTATACTTAGCATGTATCAAAAATATGTATAGAAATTTAAATCTTAGTGTTTTCAAATTTCCTGTGACAAGTCTTTATTGAAAGTTTTTGTCCAGATTAAGTCATGACAGTCTTTGTATATAATTATTTAAAACAAAGTAAATACTTTATAAATCTGTAAAAACTTTATTAAAGACTTAAAATTTGTTATTAAGGATGCATCTCTGAGTGACTTGATATCTTTTTAAAAATGGATCAGTGTAAGAAATAGTAGTTTAACATCAATTTTATTCCTCTTCTTGATTTTATATAGGTAAGCCTTGGGAAAACTCTGTCACATAAGTAAGAAGATGGGAATGGAAGTAGTTTTAAATAGCAATGTTACTGAATTCTTTGACTTCCAGGAAACTGGTGTGATACTTCATGGAAAGCTAGAAGTGATGGTGTAGTCACAGTGGAGGTGGTGGGAAGTGTTACATTCCCAATGGATTTTAAAAATAGAGGCCCTGGGATTTTCTGGTGAGTTAAATAATGAGGTGAGAGAGGAAGTCCTCAAGGATGACTCCAAGGATTTTGGCCTGAACAGGTGGAAGGATGTGGCTGCCATCAAGTAAGAAAGGAAGGCTGAAGTGGGAGAGGGTTTGGAGACTTAGTCTGAACGTCACTGTACTGGGCAGTATCCAGGAATAAGGTGTGATTAGATTTTGGTATCATACCTATGTCCATTCAAAAGCTAATGATAATAAACATTAGATTAGAAAGTGATAATGAGATAAGAGGTGGGGATTTGGACCAAGTAGCATGTGCCTGGGGCATGAATGAAATTAAAATGTGTCTAAAAGAAATGTAATAATGAGACACAAATTGGCAAGAATTTTATTAGGTTTTGCTCCTCTATTATATTTGCAGGTTTAAGGGAATTTATGTTTGTAAGTAAACTCTGCACATGGCTTCAGGTGTCACCTTTCAAATTAATAAATGGTTGATTTATGGAATTTCAAGTACAAACAGTAAATGAACCAGGCTAATATGGTATTACTTAATAGACATCCTCAGGGACCTAATTTAATGAATAGGTAAAGAGATATTAATTGTAACTTAGCCCACAGATTATTTCTGTATGAATCAGTGATTTTAAATGAATATGGCCTGCTTGAAACAATTTGTTTTCTTAATGAGTTTAAGCATTCTCTTTATAGTTTCTATTAATGGGTTAATAACCCTTTTTTCTTAAATAAATTAATTTTCTAGCCTACTTATAAATTTCCAATTAATAAAGTTTGAAGAGTGAGGTAATTCTGTGATAGTAGGAAGAAATGACCATATTTTATTTTATCCTTTTTGAATCAACTAACTTTTTTTTTGAGACAGAATCTTACTCTGTTGCCGTGGGTAGAGTGCTGTGGCATCATAGCTCACATAGCTTACTCTGTTGCCCTGGGTAGGCTGCTGTGATGGCTTGGGCTTGAGCAATCCTCTTGCTTCAGCCTCCAGAGTAGCTGAGACTACAGGCAGACACCACTATGCCCAGCTAGTTTTTCTATTTATGAGATCTTGTTCTTGCTCAAGCTGGTCTTGAACTCCAAGTCCTGAGCTCATGCAATCTGCCTGGCTCGGCCTCCCGCATGAACTAACATTTGTTGAGTGCCTGCTATCTGCCATGCAGACTCTGTACTTTGGCTCTGGAGATACAAAGTCTAATAAAATGAATTAGTGACTTCGAAGAGAAAACTGCCTAATGGAGGGGGAGACAGGTAAACATAATTATTTCAGAATGTGCTACTGGGAGAGAATGGAGGTAAGTGCCAAAATACCAAACTATGCACTGTTAGAGCCATGTCACTTGAACCCAAAAGATTTCTGAGACAAGAATGTTTCCTTTTTCACCTACTCCCCAACAGTCACCCTCTTCCCAGAATAGGGAGTTACTAAGTCACTGTATAACTTGAGACTTCTAAGTTACAGGTGGCAGAAACCTTGAAACCACCTTAAAAGCAAATGAGGGCTCGGCGCCTGTGGCTCAATCTGCTAAGGCGCCAGCCACGTATACCTAAGGTGGTGAGTTCGAATCCCCAGCCCGGGCCCGCCAAACAACAATGATGGCTGCAACCAAAAAATGGCCGGGTGTTGTGGCGGGCGCCTGTAGTCCCAGCTACTTGGGAGACGGAGGCAGGAGACTCGCTTGAGCCCAGGAGTTGGAGGTTGCTATGAGCTGTGATGCCATGGCACTCTACCCAGGGGGATAGCTTGAGGCTCCATCTCAAAAAAAAAAAAAAAAAAAAAAGCAAATGTGAGAGGCCCACATCCCCATTCCCTAGGAAGTGCAGGTGTGAGGCTGGCCTGGGGTTAACAGGAGATAAGGGCTCTGTGTCATATTGCTTCTCCCTAAGCCTAGAACCGTGACCACCGACAGTTTTGGGTCCTTCCCCAGCAGCTACAGTGAGAAAACCTTGGGGAGGGACTCTGAGCCACTGCCGGTAAGATTCCACTGTGAACTCAGCTCTGGAGATGGGGGCAGGGTCTGTGCCTAGAAGAATCGGGCCGGTAAGAGATGGTAACTGTTGACTGCTTCTCCCCAGTGATGCTCACGCAGCTGACTGCGGAAAACCAACCCCCTTCATTCCAAGTACTCAGATAACATCATAATGCAATCAATATCCCATTTGAGGTTAGTCTTCATCCCTTGTTTATAAAGAAATCGGACAGATGTACTTATGAAAATGATGTTGACATCACATTTTGCAATAGCTTTGATTGCAATAAGCATTGTGCTTTAGAAAGTCCACGCATTCCATTCAATCAGAATCATAATTTCTTTTTCACTATCTTCTTAACATGTATGATGTGGAGATGAACAAGGTTGGATCGTAAATCTTTTTGAGCTCCTTAGATGTGGGTGCTGAAACACTACTACACGACATAAGCAATCCCGTTTTCCCTAGAATATTGCAGGAACTCTTTTTTTTTTTTTAACCTACATTTTTAGCCTTTTAAAATTCAGGAGCCAAATTTACATTCAGATGAATCATTGAAGTTTTATACTGTGTGCTTAAAAGGAGGTGTTTCTGCCAAGAGCCTAAAATGAAGTCTAGCAAGACTATGTATTTTTCAGAAACAATGGTTATTTTTTCCTGATCGTATATATAATACTTCTTATGTTGAATGTTTGGAAACATAAAAGTATTTTTTTTAGACCAACTCCCACTCTGTTGCCCAGGGTAGAGTGCTATGGCGTCAGCATAGCAACCTAGCACAACAACCTCAAAACTGAGGGCTCAAGCCATCCTCCTGTCTCAGCTTCCCAAGTAGCTGGGACTATAGGCACCCACCACAGCACCAGGCTAATTTTTCTATTTTTCCATAGAGACAAGGTCTCACTCATCAATCTGGTCTTAAACTTCTGAGCTTAAGTGATCCTTCTGCCTTGATCTCCCAGAATGCTAGGATTAAAGTTTTTTTTTTTTTAGTTTTTATAAATACCATCACCCAAAGATCTTTGTGTTTAGATATTTAATGTATAGAAACATGTATATGTACATACCCATAGAAAGAAAATTTAGTTTATACTGTGTATACTTTCATAGCATTCCTTTGTCAATTAAGTTTTTGAAAAGAATTCTTTTAATTGGTTAATATTGTCTCAACCCTACTGGGGAATGAATTTCATCTACAATAATTTTTTTTTTTTTTGGTCGGGGCTGGGTTTGAACCCACTACCTCCGGCGTATGGGGCCGGTGCCCTACTCCTTTGAGCCACTGGCGCTGCCCCACAATAACTTTTTTTTTTTTTTAAGAAACAGCTATCTATATTTTGTCAAAGTTAGTTTTCACACCATCCCCTTCCCATTTCTAGACTTATTTTTGGTTACATTGCTGTTGTTCTTCCTTCGTTCCTGATGTTCTGAATTTCCCTCTGGCATTCTTTTCCTTCTACATGAAGTTTTTAAAGAAATTCATGTAAAACGGTTCAGATGACTATACATTTCTCTTTCCCTGAGGATGCCTTTCTTTTATCTTCATTTATAAGGATATTTTCACTGAGTAGAGAATCATGAATTGATGTTTTTTCCTTTATCATTTTTAATGAACTAATATTGATTTGCTGTCACAACTGAAGCCCATAGTTTATTCCGATTTCCTCCCTTTTTCCCTAATGTACATTTTGCGTCCCAGGAATTCGTCATCCTGTCTCCTTGGGCTCTTTTTGGCCATCAGTTGCTCAGACTTGCCTTGTTTTGGATGACCTTGACAGTTAAGGATACGGGTCATGTATTTCAGGTATTTCGTAGACTGTCTGTCCCTCAATTGTCTGATGTTTTTCTCAAGGTTAGACTGGAGTGATGAATTTTGAGGAGGAGACCACAGGGGGGCACCATTTTCCTCACGTCAGATCAAGAACACATTCTGTCCACCCTTGAGGAGTGGGGAGTTATGCTCCAGCTCCTTGATAGCATATACCATCGAGATAGCAATATAGATTATTTGACATTCTTCTGCGTGGGGGGTTTGTCTCTTCTCCCACATTATTTATTTGTTCAATCATTTATTTATATCACTATGCACTTGTAGGTATGCATTTTATATTCCGGGTTACAATCCAAAACTACCATCCATGTTTACTGTTCCAATAGTTTCAGCTTTGGCCCTTTGAGCTCTCTCAGTTAGCTCCTGTGTTCCTGACTCACACTCCCATCTTTGCGTTTTGTTTGGTTGAGGGATTTTGAGCACTGCCTCGCCTGGGGCATAACTAGATACTTGTATATTCTCTGTTGTAGTCTTAGACTTAGCCATTTAGCCAAAGATCCTTGGTTCCTTTTATTAAAGAATTGTATTAGAAACCAAGATTTGGGTGCTAGATGAACTTGTTGCTACTGGGACGTCTTACGCCCTCTCAGGTGACAGAGCACACGTATGCGTGCGTACTAACCTGCACACCTCTCTGGATCTCTGTCCCTGTCTGTATCTATGTCTATAGCCCTATCTGTGTCTGTATTTGCCTAAGCATAAGCCCATCCTGATTTCTCCAACTCTCATCTGTACCACATGAATCCTTCTAGCCCTTTCCTGCTTGCCTCTCTGTAACCCCCCACTCCAACAGTGAGACATTGGGCTCACACCATCTGTCCTCGATTTATTTGTATAATTGCAGTGTATATTTAAAGTGGTTTCAAGTTGTTTGCCTGGACTTCGCGGGAAACAAATGTGTTGACTAGCATAGAACGCGGAGTCCCTGCCTTTAGTCCTTCATCCTTCACTCACTTCCAAGGCTATGTCAGCACCTTCCCCACCTCCCCTGCCCTGTTAACACCTTGCAGTGAGATTATTTCATGCATTTATACAGTCAATTTTTTTTTTTTTTTGTCAAAGTCTCCAATCCATCCTGGGATTTCTTAACCTCTTGGTTTTTAAAAATTTACATATTTAAGTTTTGTTCCTTGGGCTGTAAAGTTCTTTTTTTTTTTTTTTTTTTTTTTGAGACAGAGCCTCAAGCTATCCCCCTGGGTAGAGTGCCATGGCATCACAGCTCATAGCAACCTCCAACTCCTGGGCTCAAGCGAGTCTCCTGCCTCTGCCTCCCAAGTAGCTG
>CAUYQV010127872.1:0-15241 GCA_963574575.1 Galagoides demidoff
AAAATTTGATCTTTTCTGACCCTATATGGATACCCTTGATGGTCTTTTATTCCCTAATTGTGATGGCTAAGACTTTCATCACAATGTTAAAGAACAGTGGAGACAGTGGGCAACCTTGCCTGGTTCCTGATCTGAGTGGAAGTGAAAACCTAAGTTTCTTAAAAATAACCCATGCAGATTTAAAAAGACAAGTGAAGCTTCTTTTTACATTTCTGTGCATAATTTACTTTAGGTTCAGATCATAAGATTTTATACGTTGTCCATAAATGGGCTTCTGACTCACAGATTAGAAGGACTTCTTGTATTGCATAGCTAACGGGGGATTGTCTGTGCAGACGGGCATTTTTATGGTTCTGACAAAAGTGCAAGTTTATCTGTCATCCAGCTGTGGGCAGGCTATAAAATGATCCCAACTGATGACTCAAGTCTTCAATAACACTATTGACGTCAATCACATTCTATAATTTGGTGTGGAGTGTATTTTTAGATTCTAAAGGTATGGCTGATGTATTTAATAGCATCAGTCTTTGACTCACAAGTTTATTGTTTAATCCTTATCACTTGTTTTTAATAGATAAACAGCTGTGGGATGAAAAAGCTCTCCCCCTCTTTCACTGATCTTTTAATCTGGAAAATATGCAAATTATGCATTTCATTTACTTGCTATGAAACGAGGGGGCGTTGGTACTTAATTTGGAGAGAACATGTGATTTTCATTTCTATCTACTCAACTATGTGCCTGTTTATTCATGAAGCTGTTTATTCCACATTGGCCAAGCTCACCCACTTAAATAGTTGCACTAATACGGACTGGAATCATCTGCTTTTCTAAGCGGATGACGGTGAAGTGGCTAAAAATGGGTCGACCTCAGTGTCTTCAGATTGTTCAGCAAAGCTTTAATGCACTTTGGAAAACGATAGTTCCAATGATTCGGTGCCTCTCAGACTGATTGACTGTGCATTTCCTCTTTGTCGTTCTTCCATGTCATGGAAACCACACTAACTCCCTAATATCAACTTCCTTCATTTCCCAAGTGAGGTTAATATTCTTCATCACCTACTTCTTTAAACTGATCTCTGCAGCCAAAGTGATATGAACGGAGGCAAGGGGTTATATTTAATGCAGGTTGCATCAAACCTCAGCACTGATTTAGCTCCACAGACTGGCAATACATATGCATTCTTCTCTCCCACCCTCTTCCCTGTCTCCCTTCTTCTCTCCATTACTAACTTCCCTCCCTCTCTCACCCTTCATTATATTAAGCTGTACTAGTATTATTTGTAGATATGTGTATAGGTGCTAATGGCAGGATATGAGGGTATGGGAAAAAACTAACAACCCACCCAAACAAAAACCTTTATGTGTTTACAAGTTTGTTGCATCATCACACTCTATGAGTTATAGAAGGAAAGGAGAGGGTGTCCTAGAATTCTGAGGATTTCTAGCAAGACCCTTATTTTTCCTTTTCCCTAAATACTCAGAGCCTTTTTATTTATAAATTGATAAAAAAAAAAAAAGAGATGGGGTCTTACTATGTTGACCAGGCTGGTCTCAAACTCCTGACCTCAAGCAATTTTCCTGATTCAGTCTCCCAAAGTGCAGGGACTGCAGGAGTGAGCTGCCACATCCGGCCCAATACTCACAGCTTTCACATGACCTTCTGCCTTGAAACCAATAGGATGGATCTCATCACATCCATTCACCTGTGCTCTCATCTGTCCCTGCATGAAGCCGAGACTCTTTCAGACACAGTGCTGATCTCCACACAGTAGCACATCACTGGGGCACCCTGATTCCATTCTTTTATTCATATCACATTGTGAAGAGTATCTTACATTCTTTTGTTGCTTTATATATTCCCTTTCCTAGATCGTAAACTCTGTGAAGGTTGGGAATTTGACTGTTTGCGCATTGTGATATCCTCAGTATCTAGAACAGAGCCTAGAATACAATAGAGAACAAAATATCTTTGCTGAAAGAATGAACACACAAGAATCTCTCTCTGTGTGTACAAACACATGTATATATATGTATACCATATGAGGTCTACTATATTATTTCAAAGTTGTCAGCTTAAGAAGGTTGATACTTATTCTATTGGTGGCACCTTTGTTTAACCAATATTTAGACTAGAACTTTAAAATTTTAAGTGACTAGTTATATCTGCCTTTAATTATATAAGACAATTTCTAATTTTATACATCTATCTCTACACAACTAGGATTTGAAGAGATTGAAGACTAACCGGTGATAACTCAGCATGCCCCAATTCCATTCCATTTCACTTTGTGAAGAACCAGTTAAGATAATTGATTGGGAGGCCCTTGGGGCAGGAATACAAAGGGGGCTCCTATTTTTGGTCCCACAATTTGTTTTGTGTCACCTTGGGTACCTCTTTTAGCTCCTGGGCCAGATGTAGAAGAAAAATAATGTGTACTTCTGGGAAATAGTATGAATTTCTTTGAAAGTCACAGACGAAAGATCCTATGTAAAAATAGGTTACAGTATTTGTCTTCTTAAGAATTTGACATGGCTAGTCTTTTGTGAAATAGGTGGGTAGATGATTATCAGCTGAACATAATCTCCCTGAATTATTTTCACTTTGTTCATTTCAAAATTTTACAGCCATATCTAAGACCCAAGATAACCACTGAAAGGAGGAGGAAGGATTCATATAATGTGTTAGACACATTGTTTCATAGTTTTAACAATGAGAAATGTTACTTAATGGTGGTAATAAGTTTTTAATTTAGTTTAGGAAAGTCTAGGCTTTAATGTGTCATATCCAGTTACTGTTACATACAGGTTAATCTCTGATGAATTTAGGACTGACTTCTGGTAACAAATAATGCTTACCACAAAACATGGTCTGGTAGATAATCAGCCTTATGCAATAACTCTTTCAAAGAGTCCAGAAAATTGTATATTTATCAAAACCGACTAGTTATATTTTAGCAAAAGCAACTCCAACTGATTATTTCATTTCTCTCAAATTTAGTCTTCCCATCTGAGAAATAGCTTATATAGTATTTCTCATAACAGGAAGTATGTGTACATATACACACACTAATTTCATAACTTTTTAAGAAATAATTGAAATGAGAAAAACACAGCTTCTATATGATAAAAATATTAATAGTTATTAGTGATAGTCACTGTGTTAAATATTTTATAAATTATTGCATTTAAGCTCCTCAATAAATATATGAGTATATACTATTGTTATCATTCTGAGTTTGCAGGTGAAGAACTAGGCTTAGAGAGGTTAATTCACTTACATGAGGTTGCACAGCTGGTAAGTGGCAGGACAGTGTGGCTGTAGCCCACTCTTTTATGAAGTGAGCACATTCTAAGACCTATACGATATAAGAAAAAGCTTATAAGCAGCAATTAAAAGATAAAGTCTATCATTTCACTCATACTTAGCCAGGTATCCTTGATCCCCAGTGGTCCGTAAGCATCATGGGCAGCAAGGCCAATCCTACCTGTGCCCTGGCCCAGGGTGGGCTGAGCAGGCCAGCAGCATAACACAGCCATTAGGTCATAGCCACACTCTCTCACCTGCTGATCAGAGAAGTGCAGAAGTGGTCAGGCCTGGCCATCCCCGGGCCTGGAGTCCTCAGAGGATGTGCAACCTGGATTGTGGGAGAACTGTGGTCCGCTTAGTCTCACAGCCCGTTTTCTGAGGGGATCCAGGATGCTCTTTGCTCTTGGGCGTCTTTTTGGAAAAGTTTTTTTCTGTTAACTATGATGGCTATAGAAGCTTAAAGGGTAGGTCATCAATTTATGATCTTAAACCTGATGTCAAAGATGATAGCGAAAGTGTGAGCTGCAGGTGTAAATGATTCAAAATTATAGTCCCCAGAACTCCTTTAAGGGGCAGGCTTTGATCCTCTCATTCTTACCTCAACCCTGCACCACTTCCTTTTAAATAATGTCCATTTTAGGATTCTCTGTGAGATTTCCTATGCATAACATATTCCCTAGTAAAGCACACTCTTAATCACTCGTGTGGCATGGAGGCAGATTCATTATTCCATTAGGCAGAAAATACACTCTAAGATCCAAGGGATGCATTTATTATCGTATTTTTAAAAAGGTTCTGAAAAGAGTCATATGAAGGATACAGTTAATAAGATATTGAAAGACGGTACTTTGCAACTGGACAGATCTTTATTTTATGCTTTCGCTTGTTAGGATAAGAAGTATAAGAGATAGTTGAAGACAAGTTATTTAGATTTTTTTCTTTAGTTCCTTCAGAGGAAAGGAAACCCTTTCATAACTTGGTGTAAATAAAAAGAAGTTGGCTCTTATTCCGGAAAAAGAATTGTGCATGGAAAATCCCCAACTGAAAGGTCATTTTTATCTGAAACTGAAAGAGTAAGAAGTTCAGCATGTAAAACCAAGAGAGAAGAACAAACAAATGTTCTTTAAGCTGAGATACCGTGTGGCACTTTTAGAAAGTGTTATCTTTAGGATGTTATAAAGTCGTCTGTCCTTTTACTTGATCTGAATTATTTGATCCTCTGTGCAGAAAACAAGACTAAATATGCTAGACTGAATCTAGCATTACAAGGAGGGAATCCTCTTTTTTTGGTATTCCTTTCAGGGGAATTTTTGTTGTTGAAAGAAATGCTCAATTCACTTTTAAATTTATTTATTTATTTATTTCAGACAGGGTCTCAGTCTGTCGTGGAGTTAGAGTACAATGGGATGATCAGAGCTCACTGCAACTCCCAACTCCTAGGCTCAAGTGATCCTCCTACGTCAGCCTTCCAAGTAGCTGACACTATAGGCCTGTCTGGCTAGTTTTTTCTATTTTCAGTAAAGATGGGGTCTTGGCTTGGAACCTGTGGCTCAAGTGGCTAAGGCACCAGCCACGTACACCCAAGGTGGTGGGTTTGAATCCAGTCTGGGCTTGCCAAACAATGATGATGGCCGCAACCAAAAAATAGCCGGGCGTTGTGGCAGGCACCTGTGGTCCCAGCTACTCGGGAGGCTGAGGTAGGAGACTCGCTTAAGTCCAGAAGTTGGAGGTTGCTGTGAGCTGTGATGCCATGGCACTCTACCCAGGGGGCAGCTTGAGGCTCCTGTCTCAAAAATAAAATAAAGTAATAATAATAATAAATAAAAAAAAAGACAGGGTCTCACTCTTGCTCAGGCTGGTCTCCAACTCCTGAGCTCAAGTGATCCTTGCCTCAGCCTCCCAGTGCATTATGCTTCCCTCACCTTGTCATCACTGTAACAATTACATGACTTTACACGTCCTCTGTAACAAACCCAGATTTTGTGACAAACACCACATGTTGCCTACTGGAGCCCATTTTCAACTAGAAAAGTTTCTTTCGTCTTAAGCATTTTCCCTTCTGTTTATGATGGTAGATTTTCAAAACTGCTACAATTTTCACGTGCAAATCATAATATGTGGGATAGAGGCAGTTAGGAGTTAGATAACATGTTCCCAGAAGTTCAGTGCAACTTTCATTTTTTCTGTTGCTTTCTGCTTTCAGAATTCTGACGCATCAGTCAGTAAAACTTTAGGTGTGTCTGTCACCACAGGGAAATTTGATTCATGTTGTGTCTAAGGATGCTATGTTCAGTTTAGCTTAGAGCTAGACCCAATTAGATGGTAAAAATCCAATTTTACAATATTGTCTTTCATCTTAACAAGTGACAGAATAAACGGAGTTTGCCATGTTGACAGATGATAAGTAGTAGATATAACATCCTTTAATTAATATCAGAGTCTATAATATATAGTGATGACATTTCTCAAACAGAACACACATTTCACTTTTTCCTACTTTTAGCATTTTGTGAAAGGGTTTTTCTTACTTAGGGTATTATCTTTCAAGCTGTTGTAGAATATTAGCTGTGCAAAATATGTTTATTAAATTATTTAAAATTATATATTTTTAAGGTGTAGTCTTTACTGTATCTGAATAAACTCCATCGATTATTTCTAGGGCTCAGTGCAGACCTACCAGATTTGCATTTTTAAATAAATCTTTGAGATGATTTTCGTGCACATAAAATTTTGAGAACCTCTGATTTGAGGGGAGAAAAGAGTTTACGTTTAAAAACATTCCCATCCCTTAAGATACACTGATGTTTTTCTTACCAGCTGTTTTTCCATGGTATGTTAATAGAAGTAAAGTCAGTTGCTAGTCATCATGTTGATAATATGACCAGATATTCTAAAGATTCTAGGTGAGTCATTTGCTCAGTTAAATGGTTGCAGTTAGTGTATGTGGATTTCAATCAATTAAATTATCAACAAATATTTTCTGAATACTTAGTTAAGCAAGGCTCTGCCAAAAATAATCAAATGGATAACTGAGCTGAGCTTCCAGGGTGCCTTGCTAATGCCTCTTAAATTATACAGTCTCCCCATTGTATTTACCAGGTTGCTCTGTTGCCACGTGTGGCTCCTTGCTTGGATTGTAAATTCCATGCTGGTCAGGCACAAAATAGTACTCATTTTTGTGTTCCCAGTTCCTAGAACCATCTATCTGTATTTGAATTGATGAATGAGCAGATAGGACCCTGGGTATGTTCCCGGAAATTGGATAGAATGATCAGAAGTCTGAATTATAAAGTCAAGGTATATTTAGAGACCAAAGTAACTCTGAGGAAATGTTCAAGGTTGGAAGTATAGGTGGGCATCAATTTATGCTTAGTATTTTAATTAGATATATTTGACCCTGATACAACACAGGCTTGAACTGAACAGATCCACTTATATGTAGGTTTTTTTTCAACTGAATACAAATTAAAAATATGGTATTCTGGGGAGATGTGAAACCAGCAAATAGGAAGGTACTCGGGTATGTGAGGATTTTGTATAAGCAGGGTTGGGAGTACAAGGGTGGTGGCGTTGTCCTGAAACCAGTCTCCCGTGTATGCCAAGGCCTACTGAATAGAGAAAATATACTTAATAAATTTTGTATGCTACTTTCCCACGTATTAGCATGTAAGCATTTCCCAATACAATTAAAACTATATAGGCAGCATGAATGTCATATAATATTTAATTGCATAAATTTAAATATTTTGTACTATTTCCCCCAGGCTTATTCTTATTGTTTTCTTCCCCCCCCACTTTGCTCTTAAAAAGAATGCCTCATTGAAGACCGTTTTACACAAAGTTCTTTTTTGTCTTTTTAAATCATATTCAAATGCTTTCGAGGTTATTTATTTATTTACTTTTTAGAGATGGAGTCTCACTACATTGCTGAGACTGGAGTGCAGTGGGTATTCACAGGTGCCGACATATTGCACTGCAGCCTCAAACTTCAGGGCTCAAGCTTTCTTTCTGCCTCGATCTCCCAAGTAGCTGTGACAGAGGCCTGTACCACTGAGCCAGGTTTTTGAGGCTATTTAAATATGAGGTCAAAGTACTGTAAAAAGTGATTTAATTTATATGTACTTGTATGTATATGTATATTTACACAAATTTTTATATTTGGTAGATATACAAATTTACACACACATATTAATAAATAATATATTTCTGAAATAAATGGCCTGACATTTAGAGTTCCCATAGAAGCAACATTCTACATTGCAGTTGGGTTATCAGGCTGCTTTCTGAATTTGATTTCATCCACAGAACTGGCTGAAGTATCACTATAGCCTCAAATCTCAATTCCCTCTAAGATATTCAATTATTGAATCTTGAACCTGATCAGAGGCCTCATGATCCTGGTCCATGGAGACCTAAATGTTTTTGAATCTTTACTTTCTTTGGGCCCCAAGAGAGGAAAGGGGGAGAGGATGTGGTTGGTGGACAGAGGGTCTCAAGGCTGGGTGATCCAGTCTGATGGCAGTGTTTGAGGAGTTACTGGCGGTAGGGCATGTGTATAACGGCCACCTCTAGTGGAGGATGGGTAGGATGGTGGTGTCTGTGAAGGGGCCACTCATGTTGGTGACTACAAATCCCCCCAAATAAAGTTAGTTACAGTGAACTTTGAATATAACCTCAATATATTTGGAGGTTATACAATACATTTACCCTGAAGCAATGGGGTGCTACTGAAAATGTCTACTTCTTTTAATATTTATACATAGTTCACATATGATTGAAATGAAGCTGGAAAAAAATTCACTATGCTGACTCCAGCTATATTCTTCCCAGATCCCCTCTGATGCTTTTTGCTGATTTTGTGTGCTCTCCTGAACAGAAGCTGGGGAGGGCACACACCTGAGTCTGCCCCTCTTTTCAGAAGATTGCCTTGAGGTTGTCCCACTTTACTATCACAGGGACTAGGAGCCTGGAGTGCTTGGGAGTTTTCCCCCAGCCTCCACCTTATTAGGAAGCTAGTTGCTAATGACTGACTAGTGCCAGAATATGAAAGCTCAGCCCTGTTGCCTTGATCAGGAAAAACCATGAAGTGTAATTTACGAATCAGAAATCCCCTGCAGGATCAGGTTGAGACTGCCCAGTGACGCTTTCTTAGAGTAAAGCTTGGCTCCCTCCCTGACTTGGCTGCTTCCCCTGCTCAGATTATTTGCATATAAATCTTTGTCCTGTTCTAGGGTCTGTTTTTGGGGAATCCACCCTAAAGTATTCTGCTATCAAGTAAATTCAGGCATTATTTCTTTTAATATCTATAAACATCTTCACATAGTGGAAACCATACCACACACACACAGAAACATCTGCTTTTATTCCATTCAGCATTATTTCAGCTATGTCATTACATAATCTACTGGGGTCTGAGTTTAATAAACATTATCAAATATTTATGTTGTTGATTTAATTTTATAAATAATTCTACAATATTAGAATTAAAAAAACTCAGCCTTTTCCTTATTTTATTACCTTAGGATACATTCACAAAATGTGCGCGAACATTTTCCCCTTATTATTCATTTAAATGTACAAAAATTCTATCCATACTTATGATGTACAACATGTTGTTTTGAAATACAGTAGAACCCCCATAGTTAACCACCTTCCTCCACTGACCACCTCCTTAAGTTGACCTCATTTTAATAGATTGGACATGCACCACACGTATATGTTAGTACAGCAGGGATAGTTCCTTATGTTGACCACCTCCAGATGTTGACCAATTTGTTACAGTTCCTTGCCTGGTCAACTCACAGAGGTGCTACTTTATGTTGTGAATGGCTAATTAACATATGAATAACCTCACAGACCTATCCTTTTTGTTATGAGAACACTTATATCAACTCTCTTAGTTTTTAAGAATACATTACATCGTTACTAACTACAGTCACCACATCTCTTGAATTTATTCCTGCTATCTAACTGAAATGTTGTATCCTTTGACCACTATCTCTCCACCCTCTTACATCCCCACCAGCCCCGGGTAGATACCATTCCACTCTCCTATGAGTTTAACTTTTTTAGATTTCACATACAAGTGAGATCAGGCAGTACAGCATACCTAGGAGATACTGTGGGTTGCATTCCAGACCACTACAATAAAGCCAATATTGCAATAAAGTGAGTCACATGGATTTCTAGGTTCCCCAGTGCCGAGAAAAGTTATGTTTACACTATACTGCAGTCTATTCAGTGTGCAATAACAGCATGTCTAAAACACAATGTACATACTGGAAGGGGTTTGGCAGTATACTCAGAGATGAGACCAGGAGAGGTTCAGGCCAAGTTTAATGAAAGGGAACTGAGACCCACCTGGGCAAAGATGGCAGCTGTACTGAGAGTGGTTGGGGACTTGTTTTTATACTAGGCATAGGGGGAGGGAGATTCTATAGGTTGCGGAAAGGCTTTGGAGGGCTACGGTCTTTCTGGCAGAACTCTTGGGGGGTGGGGCCAGGTAGGCCTTTTGTTCTGAGAGGGGAGGTAGGGTAGGGTTTAGGCACCTAACACATACCTTTAATTTAGAAATATATTATTGCTAAAAAGTGCTAGTGATCATCTAAGTCTTTAGTGAGTTATCATCTCTTTTCTGGTGGAAATTGGTGCCTTAATATTGATGTTTGCTAACTCATCCAGGTGGTGGTTGCCGAAGGTGAGGGTGGCTGTGGCAATTTTTTAAAGTAAGACAACAATGAAGTTTGCCTTATTAACTCTTTCTTTATGAAAGATTTCTGTGTAATATACAGTGCTGTTTGATACATTTAATGCATGGTACTAAAAGTTGACCTCTTTAAAAATTGGAATAAATCTGGGTGGCACTTGTGGCTCAAAAGGGTAGTGTGCCGGCTCCGTATGCCAGAGGTGGTGGGTTCAAACCCAGTCCCAGCCAAAACTTTACCAACTAAGATTATGAAATATTCTAAACCTTTTGCTGTCATTTCACCAATGTTCATAGTATCTTTATTAAAAGTAGATTATCATATCTTAAGAAATTACTTTTTTTGCTCATCTACAAGGAACAACTTCTCATCTCTTCAAGTTTCATTATGAGATTGTAGCAATTCAGTCACACCTTCAGACTCTACTTTTAATTTTAGTTCTTTTGCTAATTCATCACATCTTCATATTTCCTCCACTGAAGTCTTGAACCCTTGCAAATTACCCATGAGGGTTGGAATCAACTTCTTACAAACTCCTGTTAATGTTGCTATTTTGACCTCCTCTTGTGAATCACGAATTGTTGTTAATGGTGTCTGGAATGATGAATCCTTTCCAGAAGATTTTCAATTTACATTGCCCAGATTCATCAGAGAAATAACTATCAATGGCAAGTATAACCTTATGAAACATATTTCTTTTTTTTTTTGTTTTTTTTAATTTTATTGAATGGTAACTATGTACATTAATGCACTTCTGGGGTACAGTGTGGGGTTTTCGCATGCAATGAAACATATTTCTTAAATAATGAGGCTTGAAAGTTGAAATTGCTCCTTGATCCATGGTCTACAGAATGATAATCAGGCATAAAAAACATTAATCTTATACATTTCCATCAGAGTTCATGGGTGAACAGGTACACTGTCAATGAGCAGTAATACTTTGAAAGGGATCTTTCTTTTCTGAGCAGTAGGTCTTAAGAGTGGCCTTAAAATATTTAGCAAGCTGGCTGGGTGTCCGTAGCTCAGTGGTTAGGGTATCAGCCACATGCACCAGGGCTGGTGGTTTTGAACCTGGCCCAGGCCTGCTAAACAATAACAATAACAACAACAACAACAACAACAAATAGCTGGGCATTGTGGTGGGTGCCTGTAGTCCCAGCTACAAGGGAGGCTGAGGCAAGATAATTGCTTGAGCCTAAGAGTTTGAGGTTGCTGTGAGCTATGATACATAGAGCACAGGCAGAATTGATTTAGCATAAATCTTAAAGGCCCTAGGATTTTTGGAGTGGCAAATAAACACTGGCTTCAACTTAAAGTCATAGGTGCATTAGTCTCTAGCAAGAGAGTCAGTCTGTACTTTGAAGCTTTGAAACAAGGCATCGACTTCTCCCTAGTATGAAAGTCCTAGGTGGACTTCCAGTAGAAGGCTGTTTTGTCTGCATTGAAAATCTATTGTTTAGTGTGGCCATCTTTATCAATTATCTTAGTGAAATCTCTGGATAACTGAAGCTTCTATATCAGCATTTGTTGCTTCACATTGCATTTTAATTTTATGTAGATGTCTTCTTTTCTCAAACCTTATGAACTTCTGCTAGCTTACAACATTGCTTCTGCAGCTTCTTCAATTCTCTCAGCCTTCAAAGAACTACAGAGAGTTAGGGTCTTGCTCTGGATTAGGCTTTGGCTTAAGGAAATGCGGCTGGTTTGATCTTCTATCTAGACATCTGAAACTTTCTCCATGTCAGCATCATTTATGTGTTCACTGGAGTAGCACATTCACTTTCCTTCCTACTTTCACTTTTTTTAAAAAAAATTCAAATTAATATGGGGCATATATAATTAGGTCACATAGTTTCCTTTTGTGTAGGTAACATCCAAGTTGTAGATGTCACATTCTCCTAGAAAGTGTGCAGTATACCCATGCAGTGTGCCTGTTGGGTGGGAACTTACCTATCCACTTCCCCTCCCCTCTACTTGAATTTTGTTGAATTTTTTCTTTCATGTGAACATGTAGGTATTAATCTACTAGTTCCAATTTAGTACTGAGTACGTGTGGTGTTTGTTTTTCCATTCTTACGATACTTCGCTTAGGAGAATGATTTCCAGTTCCATCCACATTGTTACAAAAGATATGAAATACCCCTCTTTTTAATGGCTGAATAATATTCCATGGTATACATATACCACAATTTATTAATCCATTCATGTATTGAAATGCAATTATGTTGGTTCCACCCCTTTGTGAGTGTGAATCGTGCTGCTCTAAACATTCAAGTGTCAATGTCTTTATAATAAAGCAATTTTTTTTGGGGGGGGGTAAATACCTAGTAATAGAACTGCATGATCAAATGATAGGTCTATCTTTAGTTCTTTGAGGAATCTCCATGCTACTTTCCATAGAGGGTGTACTAGTTTGCTGTCCCACCAACAGTGTATAAGTATTCCTTTCTCTCTGCATCTGTGCCAGTATCTGTTGCTTTTGGAACCTTATTATGTGGGTCGTTCTCCCTGGGGTTAAGCTTTAATTAATTTGATCAATGTAGCTTTGATTTGCATTTTTCTGATGATTAGGGATAATGAGCATATTTTCATATGTTTCTTGTCCATTAGTCTATCATCATAAGAAAAGTTTCTGTTCATGTCTCCTGACAATGGGGTTTTTTGATCTTTTCTTATTGATTTGCTTGATTTCTTTGTAAATTCTGGTTATTAGCCCAATTAACTAAGCATGTAAAGGATCTCTATAAAGAGAACTATAAAGCACTGAGAAAAAATTGCAAATGGGGTGGTGCCTGTGGCTCAAAGGAGTGGGGCACCGGCCCCATATGACGGAGGTGGTGGGTTCAAACCCAGCCCCAGCCAAAAACTGAAAACAAAAACAAAAACTGCAAAGGATATTAAGATATGGAAAAACATTGATTATGGCTCAGAATATCAACATTGTTAAAATGTCTATACTATCCAGAGTGATCTATAGATGATATGCAATCCCCATTAAAATGCCCACATCGTATTTTGCAGGTCTTGAAATAATAGTTCTATACTTTGTGTGGAATCAGAAAAAACACAAATAGGCAAGACAAGTCTATGAAATAAGAACAAATATGGAGGCATCACTTCACCCTACTTCAGTCTAAACTATAAGTCTATAGTGATCAAAATAGCATGGTATTGGCATAAAAATGGAGACGTAGACCTATGGAATAGAACAGATAATTTAGGCATGGAACCAGCTTCATATGACCATATGATCTTCAACAAAGTAAACAAAAGCATATACTGGGGAAAACAATCCCTATTCAATGAATGGTGCTAGGAGAACTGGTTTGCTACAAGTAAAAGACTGAGATAGGACCAGTACTTCTCACTAATCACAGAAATCAATTCCTGATAGATAAAAGATTTAAAGCTAAGACACAAAACTATAAAATTCTAGAAGAAAATGTGGGAAATGATATTGGCCTACAGAAAGAATTTATAAAGAGGACCCCAAAGGCAAATGTGGCAACAACAGAAATAAATAAATGGGACCTGATCAAGTTAAAAAGTCTCTGCACAGCTAAGGACATAATCAACAAAGCAAAGAGGCAATCTGCAGAATGGGAGAGGGTTTTTTTATGTTGCACATCTGAACTTTTCCTTTGCATTCACACTTTGGCTAACTGTTCGGGCATAAAAGGCCTGGATTTTTGCTATTTTGGCTTTTGACATGGCTTTCTCAGTAAGTTTAATCATTTATAGTGTTTTACTCAAGTGAAAGGCATATGACTCTTCCTTTCCCTTGAACACTTAAAGGCCTTGTAGGGCTCTTAATTGGCCTAATTTCAATATTGTTGTATCTCAGGGACTGGGGAGACCTGAGGAGAGGGAGAGAAACAGGATTGGTTAGTTGGTCTAACAATCAGAATACACACATCTATTAAGTTCGCTGTCTTGCATGCAATTTGTGGTGCCTCTAAACAAGTACAATAGTAACATCAAAGATAACTGATCACAAATTACCTTAACAGATCAAATAATAATGAAAAGTTTGAAATATTTCAAGAATTGCCAAAATGTGATACAGAGACACAAAGTGAGCACATGCTGTTGGAAAAATGGTGCCAATAGTCTTGCCTGATGCAGGTTTACTGCAAACCTTCAGTTTGTAAAAAATGCAGTGTCTGTAAAGTGCAATAAAGCAACGTGCACTAAAACATGGTAATTCTGTATTTGCCTTTCTGTGCTCAACTTATTTCACTTAACATAATGTCTTCCAGATTCATTTATGATGCAACAAATGGAAGGAGTGTCTTCTTTTTTAAGGTTCAATAGTATTCCATTTTGTATTTTTTTAAATTTCTTATAGCATAACTGTGTATATCAATGCAATCATGGGGTACAGTGTTCTGTTTTCATATACTTTTTGAAATACTCTCATCAAACTGGTAACATAACCTTCAAGTCATTTTCTTAGTTATTGAGAGAAGACATTCATACTCTGCTTTTAGAAAGATTCACTTGTACCCTTGTAAGATAAACCATAGAGGTGACCCCACCAATCACCCTCCCTCCCCCCATCCACCCCCCTCACCTCCCCTCTCCCACCACCTTCCCATACTCTAGGGTTATAATTAGGTTATGACATTCCTATAAAAGCTATGAATTAGTTTCAAAATAGGGTTGTGTACATTGGATACTTTTTCTTCCATTCTTGAGATACTTTGCTAAGAAGAACATTTTTTAATTCCATCTGTATAAACATGAAGGAGGTAAAGTCTCCGTCTTTCTTTAGGGCTGCATAGTATTCCATGGTGTACATGTACCACAATTTATTGATCCAGTCGTGGGTTGATGGGCATTTGGGCTTCTTCCATGATCTAGCAATTATGAATTGGGCTGCAATAAACATTCTGATACAAATATCTTTGTTGTAATTCGATTTTTTGTCTTCTGGATATAGAGGAAGACCAAATAGAGGAATTGCAGGATCAAATGGCAGGTCTATTTTTAGTTCTCTCAGTGTTCTCCAGATGTCTTTCCAAAAGGAATGAATTAATTTGCAGTCCCACCAGCAGTGTAGATGTGTTCCCTTTTCTACACATCCACACCAACATCTCTGGTTTTGGGATTTTGTGATATGGGCTAATCTTACTGGAGTTAGGTGGTACCTCAAAGTAGTTTTGATTTGCATTTCTCTGATGATTAAGGATGGAGAGCATTTTTTCATATATCTGTAGGCCATGTGCC